>VYZS01016109.1:0-29827 GCA_013400695.1 Neodrepanis coruscans
TTAGACTTTGTACATAGCTGCTTTGGCTGAACCAGTTTCTTGCTCAATCATATCTGGAGTGTGTTAAGTGTTTTATCTTTATCTGCTAAAGATTACTTTATTTACAAAACTATTAGCAAATAATGATTCTGGATCTGCAGGTAACCTTCACTTGGTTTACGCAAAGCAACAGTCAGATTTTCAGGTGTGGAAGAAATTGGGCACAAGTTGGTTAAACTCATGAACATCTGTTATCTGCAAAATTTGCACTATTTGTAGTTGAACATTATAGGGAAAAAAAGGATGATAGAAAAGTAGGAGGTAGGAATTCTATATGTTTTCCCTTTAACAGGTGATGCAGACTAGCCTGTTCTGTGTATTCAAGGCCACAAACAAACTCTCCAGATCAGCACCTGTTCCCAGTTTTCAACCTTTTCTGTATGACTGATGAATCTCTTTGAACAGAAGTTCAGTATATACTCACCTGGCTCCAGGAGTAGCAATTTTAATGGAAATGCCAACCAATCTGCCAATAAAATCTTAGTAAGTTCATTAATTTATAATATCATTATAATTTAAATTATGGCTCTTCATAGCTATGACAAGCTTGACAATCATTAGCATGATCATACAGAGTTTCACATTATCCTTGGACTTCAAAATACTTTATAGGTAGTCTCATAGTTGTGCAGGTTAGAGGGTTTTGGTTTAGTTGTGTTTCTTTCCCATTACTTTACACTATTATTCCTTTTCTAGCCATGGTATATTTCCTTACACACAACAGACCGTTTGGCTTGCAGAGATCTGTGAAACACATTGTGTGTGTGTGTAACTATGTTGAAGAGGTCGGCTCAGTTAGCATGTAAATTCCAGAGGGTTTGCATGATGCATCAACTACCCAGCATGCACACATGTATTTCTGTCTGTGAAATCAGTCAGAAATATTGTCACTGCACCCAACTGGAGACAATCATCCTGATATTTCCTACCTAAGCACTGTGGATTTACAGGAGTGACACAATATGAAATAGTAGGCTCTTACTATTCAATGCTCATTTGTCTTGTTTATTAGTAATAGATAGGGGTGGTCATTCAGGGCGAACCTGGTTTGGTAAATACAATCATAGCATGAAGAAGTGTGATATCTCCTGTATGAGCTGAGGAAAAACTGATTAGTTGCAGCCGTGGTGCTGTAAAAACATGCCATTCCCATACACACCCTGGTGTGCCATACCTCAGAGGCCCCTCCAGTCATCTTCATCTGCACTGTGAAGTGATGCACATTGTCCTGCTGCTCTTGTCATGAAACCACATAGCAATGCTGCAAGCAGCAGGATATTGCACAAGGTGTTCAAAACATTTCAGAATTGGAAAGCTTATACAGGTAATTAATCATCATGTTCCACATGTTTACTTGTATTTGCTATATACTTGCTTTTTTTTTTGGTCTGCCTTCTGGTCTTTGGAGGGGGAAGAGCCACTCCTAATATTTGTTACCATTTCAGTTCCAAATTCAACTGTATGTTGTCATATTTCTGCTCAGGATGAAGGAAAAAAATCTCTATTTACCTCTTCTGCTTTTCATATTTCTGCTTTTCACTCACATCCATTTGTGACTGATTCATCCAAGGCAGAACAAATTTATAGACTTATGAACTCAGAGGTCTGTTAAAGTTTCTAATCACTATTTTGAATAAATCATATTTTAAACATGATTAAATAGAACAAATGAAATATAAACCACAGTATAGTAAAACAGAAATTCTACTTGGCTTCAGTTTTTCTTAGCAGCTATCCTGCACAGGTGTTCAGCCATGTACACACCTACTTAGCTTCACAGGAAAGCTTTTCAAAGATGTCAGACTCTTCCTTAAAAGGACAGAACAAAGGGAAAATGCCATTAAAATTATCTTTTATCTTAGTAACTATGGCACTGAAAATCATTGTAAGACAACTGAATGTTTTCAGAAATGCATTTTAATTTGTAATTTCTGATTACTGTTAAGTGAAAGCTCTGCAAAACTTGATTAAAAACTATCATTAATGATTTTCTACTTTAGTCCAACTGTGCTTGCACACGATTCAACTTGCAATTTTCACCGTTCTTGCCTGAGATGTACAATCTTCCTTAGCAAGAGAAAATCCCTGCTCTGAATGCCAGAACATGGGAGTTACAGTCCTATAAAAAAGGTTTAATACATTGCTCAACTTGATTTTTCTTACACTTTTTTTAAAATTGTTTTACTGACTTAGCTGTTTGTGGGGCAATAACTCAAATAATTACTTTTCCATTAAAAGTATTGAGTAACAAAGCTTATCTTTTTCATGGTAGTTCCATGCAGTCCCGCATGGCTGTATGAGCATTTCATAGGTGTCAGCCACACAAGAGTGGGAACCCCAGAAGTGCTTGGTTGGGCAGGCAGCAAGAGCTGAGCTCTGGATATGTCTCTGCTGTCATTTACAGGTATAAGCAAGAAAGAAGAGAATCTGCCCTGAATTCCATGCAGAACACAGTTTCAGGGCAGAACCAGCACAATGACTGCAAGAGAATTTCCACAGCAATATAAATTCTATATGGTATTTCCATGGCAATATAAATTTGGTGTGGTATTTTTCCCCTTTGGCTTGTTTGCTAGTTTATATTGCACAATATGTCATGATGCTCTGTCTAGATACACAGTATTGATGGAGTAATTCATAGATGTGGCACATTTTCAGGAAAGAGCAGTGTTGCAATTAATGGGTTTGGGGTGTTCTTAATTGTAGCTACAGGACACACAGCAAAAAATATTTTGCCATTTCATGCCACGGTTGAAAGTGCTATGTAAGTGGAAAGCAAAATGGAATTTTGATTTAGAAGTAATCAGCTTAAATAAGGAAATGTATGTGCCTGTGACTACTAGCTGGAAATGAAGGAAACATGAAACAATGAGGTTGATAAAATAATTACATCATAAATGCAATATTTTAGTACTGGATAAGAGCCGAGACAAGTAGTGACAAAAGCATGGCCTTCTCTGTTTCCAAACCAGTCAGCAGGAATTTCTTTGCCATTTCCTTCTTAGGACACTTCCATGAGAGATATTGATAGTAAAATTGCCATATTTTTTTACACTGACACAGCATGAACTCTCAAGATGGAACACATAACATGTCTAATGCTGAGGAAGACACTTGGATTTCCATTTATGCAGCTGATGATTTCTTCTCAGCTTGCAGATGCTTGCATAAGAAACAGATACTGAGGTGCAATAATAATTAATCTGAGAGGAATAAGATGAAGTTCACTTTCATGTCTGGGCCTAGGTTTTTGAAGGGAAGGTGTGGCTAAAAAGCGTAATTCCCCTCTCAAGTCCAACCCTCCAGGAACCTCCCAGATCAAGCTTCCTTGCCATACGGCTGCAAATGTATACACTCAGAAAAGAGTTTCAGGTCAAATGGCACATCTGAGTTCACCCACCAAGTCTGGGAGCATGGAGAGGATCAATAGAGTGTTGCAATACACCTGCACATTCATTGGCAGCCTGTCTTCCCAAGCACATGATATGGGGACATAACTTGGCAGTGTGTGATGTAAAATGGGATGTGGTAGCTTCATCTGATTTGGCAGGGAGGCGGGCTTGCTCCCATGCTGGGGACCATCTCCTCAATGGGCACAACAGTGAAAGAAGCAATAAAGAACCCATAGAAAATCTTCCCATCTTGAAAGGGAGAAATGTAGTGTTACTATAGCAAATTCATAAAACCTATCACTATGACAAAATCCCCCAGAGAATTCTACTTCAGTGTGGTTGAGAGAGTAGTCAACGTAGAAGAGCTTCTTTAGCTCAGTTTTGTGCACAATAAAACTCTCTTTGTGTTCTGATTTCTCATCCAATTGAAAGAAATAAAGCAGTCCAGCAAAAACATTGCTAAAAAAATAAATTGCTGTTTTATGGTGTGAAATTTGTAGTGCATCAGCAGGCATCAAGAGCTGGAACATGAGGTTTGCCAAAAAAACCCAGAAAAACATAACAAGTTAGCTAGGGCTGCCATATAGTCTCTCTTCACTGGGCACATCCCCTGTGTCTGCCACCTTCTTTCCTTCTAGGCACAATTTGGTAGATGTTAACTCCCTCTGCAGTGTTGAAAGCCTCATTCAAAACTGCAGCTGCTAGTGTGTATCTCTGGGGAGAGCAAGAGTAGGGGCAGAGGGCTGTGCACCAGCTGGGTGCAAGCAGGGAGCTGAGGGCTGACAAGCAAAGTTGGGCATCTGGGAGAGTACTAAATTCAGCCACTCTTACAAGGGAGTTTTGGAGAGAGAGGGGCAGAAAGGAACTGTGCAATCATGTCACAGTACATGTAGTTTTATTTAGCATGATTTGATCAAGATGATATTTGCTTTTAAATAGTGCTCTGGGGTAGAAAATTTTGGGGTGAAGGAGTGGTTGGGCAGAAGGAAAAGATGAGAGTGGAGTAGGGATTAGTGTTAAGATGCTGTTCACAAGTTCTTTCTGTGCTGTGGGAAGCCTGAGATGGGATGAGAAGGAGCTACCAGTAAACATTACTCTTCCTTTTTTTTCCCCTTTTTATCATCTTTTTTTTTTCCCCTCTCTGAAATACGGATTCGTTCTTCAGTCTGTTGTTACCCAAGACCTGGTTTGGTTCCTGGTGTTTTGCCTAAAACCTCAAAACAAGATTCAACAAAGTCATATGCTTAGTGAATAATTGCCTATAATTAGAATCCAAAAGGTACCTTAATGATTAATTCAGATACAACCTATACAGTCATTTCACTAGTGGCATGCCAAATGATATATGGTGGCTGGAAGTCATAGTTCTGCTTTTGCCTCATGCCAAGCAGATAAGGGAGTTGGCAGCTCCAAGCAATCCCACACAGGTTTGGGACCTGGTTTCTGCTCCTGTAGCTTCCAGCACAGCACAAAATGCAGGAGGTCACACAAAACAGAACCTGCATTTCTGGCCCAGCACATGAGAGAATCTCCCGAAAGGGATAGAAGGTGTAGGAATGAAGAGAGGAGGGGTTGCAGGTGTTCGAACATGAAACATTTGCAATCAAGCAGAGACAGGTCCTCTCCTGCATGCGGATATGACTCAACACTGAATTAGGAGCCACCCACATCACTAATGCTGACACCGGTGTTTGCTGCTGCGAGTGTTACAGTCACAGATACAATCAGGGCACTTCCGATTTTGGGTACCAACACTACAGAAACTGAACACCTTTCTCTCTAAATGTACCTTATTTTCCTAATACTGCTGTTGTTTGGGCATAACATTAATTTCCATGTTTAAAATATGGAGCAGTGCTCAGAGAACTTTGGGGCCAGAAACGTGGTGGGGAGTTAGGGAGTTCAGAGGGTGACCATCCAAGTACCTGGTGTGAGGTGGGAGCATTGGCAGGGCAGGTAGTGCACCCGTCTTCGGGGCTCTGCAACAACTTCTTGTACTAGTGTGCACTGGAGGCAGATTGTAAGTGAAGCTTGCTTGTAATCTGGTTTTGCCTTCATATAAAATTTAAAATGGAGTAATTGTTTGCAATGTATCAGTTCACAAAGCTGTAATAGGAGCTGTCAAATAGCATTGCAGAGTGTTTCCACTGCACCTATACATTCAAAGCAGGCAAATATTTCCTCATACAGGGAAATCTTTGGTGGAAATTTTGAAGGAAACAATTTCTGCCAGAATTACCTCACAGAGTTTTATATTACACTTGTATTTCTTTTGGATGATTCATCTTGTTTCCTTTTAGTATGTGAATCCACTGGAGTTTATAGCTTTATGCACTTTAACTCTGTGGATTAATCTCAATGGACCACCTGAGTAATGAAATTTTGCAATGCAGGCAAAAATTATATGGCAGAGTTCATGTAGTGCTCTGTGGACTTACAGTTCAGGCAGCTCAAATTCAGATACTACTGCATTGCATGGTTAATAGCATCAAGTTCTTCCTCTTTTTCTTTTCCTGCAATTACCCTGCATATATGAGAGTTTTTCTCATACAGACCCCCCACAACCCTCTACAGCATCTCTGGTGCTTTCAGTAGTTCCTGGGATGTCCCTCACAGCTAGATGTAGGCAAAGTGGCCAACAGAGAAGTACTCACTTGAGCGAGTAATATCTGAGGCCTCTGCAAAGTCATCTGACACCCCCTGAGGCTGAACGTTTCCTCTGCAGTGGGATTTTAAAGAAAGCCTGAGGCTGTATTTCTTTAAGCAGTTGAGCTGCTTGAACAGCCTGCTGCCTCTGAAAGAAGTGCTTTTATCCCCCATACCCTTCATTTGTGGTTAGCCCTCCCTGAATTTATCTGGCTCATTACCCAAGAAGATAGCCACCTGCTTTCTTTTTCCTAATTATTTTTCCTCTGGTCTGTATGTTGATGGAACTGAGAGATGGCACCAGGGGTGGGACGAGTAGTGAGAAGTAGAGCAGGGGAGGTACAAATGGACTCCTTGGCAGGAGCAACCTAGGAAGCAGCTCAGCCCCTGCAGTGGGGTCACACCCCTCTGGTGCTGTTTGAGGTACAGCTTATCTGCCTCTGAAGCAATATCCACCTACATAGCACTGACACAGGCTCTTGGCAAACTCCATGGTGAGTCAGCCATGGGTTAGGGTTATGGACCTTAACTGAACAGTCAGTTTAATACCAGAGAAAAGATGAGCAGCTTTTT
The DNA here is from genome assembly GCA_013400695.1 of Neodrepanis coruscans. Classification (NCBI taxonomy): domain Eukaryota; kingdom Metazoa; phylum Chordata; class Aves; order Passeriformes; family Philepittidae; genus Neodrepanis; species Neodrepanis coruscans. The sequence continues at coordinate 6,651 of VYZS01016109.1, forward strand.
TTTTTCCTGCCTTTACCTCCTGAGTCAACTAGATATAGGGCCTGAGAAGAGCCAGGTCAACACAAGGGAGCAGGCAAGAAAAGCAACCAGGTCCAATGCTGTCTCCATGAAAGGTGAAAAAACACCTCACCTGTACCTTTTCCCAGTCTTGCTTCTGAAGGGAAACCTACAACAGACTTTTAAAATATGAGCCTAAAAACTGAAATTTAATTCTGCAGATTCTAACAAGTACAAACTCATTTTATGCATTTTACAGAGCAATGAAATTTTCTCCCCACACACTTCAAGGTCCCATAGGTGCTGTCACCGCACTGCTTCTCCCCTTGCCAGCTGGCCCTGCATCCCCATGGGTACAAAAGCATGGGGCTGCCTGATCAAGCAAGGGCTGAAGGATGAAATTTGCAGCTGAGCAGCTGTTCTCTTCCAGGCTGCCCTGTATCTTTGCTGAGGGCTGGAGAGGAGTCTGCAGAAATGTGGTCTCTCTCTTGTCAGCAGATTGCTTGATGTATTGAGAGTGGTATCTTCCCAGCAAAGTTTCTCTCTTTGTGTGTAATAAATTATGCAATATTCAAAGAAGAGCCTCGAATAATGAAGAAAGCTGACCTTGCATATTTGAGTGGGTCAACTGAAGAGCAGATGCGTGGTCAAGCTGGGGAGCCAGCTCCAAAAATAGCCGTTTTAGGCAGAGTTGGCAAGGGTAGGTACCCTGTTAATATGGCTGGGTCAGGACCTTTGAGGGTACAGGTGTCCGTCACCACCTTTAGAAGAAAAGAGCTTTATTTTTTTATTTCCTAATGTGATGAATATCCTAGGTCGAGGGTGGAGCTGTGGTAGGTTCCTGGGCTTGCTATTATCAGTTGTGCAGTAGGCTGTAACTGGGTGCAATTTTCTGAAGACATTTTTACAGGTGCAAATTCACCCTCAAGGCAGGTGTGTACGTGACGCTTCCCCAGCACACAATTATGGTGGGAAAGGTTAATTTCTGCAGCCAGAAACAGGAGGTCACTAATCCATGCATTACTTTTAGAGCAGATTGATACCAGCTATTCTTTTAAATATTGGTGATGCAACAAAAAAGTTTTTTGCCTATTGTAGGAATGGTAAGTGTGTGCAACCCTTCATAAGCTGCTCTTGTTGACAGAGTTTCATTATCAAACAGTCAAATATTGTGAGTCATTATCTTTCACCTTCTTCTTCTTCTATGTCTCAAATTAGAAGTCAGTTAAAAAGAGTTTATTAAAAAGCAGCACTGATTTCNGCAAGAATTATTAATTACTGCAGCCAGAAACAGGAGGTCACTAATCTCTTTTAGAGCAGATTGATACCGGCTATTCTTTTAAATATTGGTGATGCAACAAAAAAGTTTTTTGCCTATTGTAGGAATGGTAAGTGTGTGCAACCCTTCATAAGCTGCTCTTGTTGACAGAGTTTCATTATCAAACAGTCAAATATTGTGAGTCATTATCTTTCACCTTCTTCTTCTTCTATGTCTCAAATTAGAAGTCAGTTAAAAAGAGTTTATTAAAAAGCAGCACTGATTTCTTATCTCAATTGTCTTCTGATTACACTTTGACCTACACTGTTTTCCTAAATGAACATGGTGACCACCACTTGGAGACATGAGTTTTTAAATAGAAGAAAAAATGTATTTTCAAGAAAAACAGCCAGCTTGACTAGCTTCTAACTTATAAATAGTCTAGCTGGTCTCAGATACCTTCTCTCTTACCCCAGTTGTGTGCTTGGGCTCCAAGCAGTTACAACTCTTCATTCTGACAGTGGTGATAGTGTGGCTTCATGTTCCATGTTCAAGGAAATCCACCCACGTGAGTTCTTTCCCACATGTCCTCATATGGGAGAGAGTCCAGGGCGTAAGTTGAACAGGAGGAAAAAGTTGAACAGTCCACAAAAGGCAGAAATTATGCTAGGATTAAGCCAGAGGGAATTGTTCAGAGAAGAGCTGGCATAGAGGGAACCGGTGGGACCGCATTGTAATTTTATTATTGCCTTTGCCCTCTGGGGATCATAATTACACACCCTGGGAGAGACACACAGTGTCACCTGTGCCAGCATGGTTCTGAATCTCAAGACCTGAGGTGCCCTATCATCCCAAAGCTCTTCTATTTCAAGAGAGGTGTCCAATTTGGGGACATGAGGAAGCCCCAGAGTGCCCTGCTGCTGCGTAGGTGCCCCCGAAGGCAGAGGTGATTCTCTTGCTGGACTCAGAGTGTGTCTCAGGGGAGGTACTGAGTAGGTGCTAGCCCTAGGAGTGTGCTTGGTCTCAGTCCACATCTGAAATTATGTTTTGGATGTCCCAGGCTGCTGCAGCTAGTGCAGAGAGGGGACCTGCAGGCTGCGGTGCTCTGTGCTGAATATGTCACAGCCCTGAGCTCTTCAATGCGCAGCAAGGACCGGAGGGAGATGACTCCCACGGCAGAGGCTGCTCTGGGGCATGGCAGGCTCCTACCCTCCTGCTCATTGCTGACAGATGGGAGATTGCCATGATGTTAGGCAGCTGCAGTGATGTGTAGTGATGTAACAGAGCGGTGACCCATGCGAAAGACCATGGGACCAGAAACCTCGCTGTCCTGGCACTAATCTGGCTGAACCATTGCCTGTCCCCAGGCCCTCCCACAACGCGTGAGACTATGTAGTATGGGCAGCCCCTTGAAGAAAGAGTGGCACAGCTGCCACCCTGGAAGAAGGAAGGACAAGAAGGGCCCTTCTTGGGGCCTGTTCACTGCTGGAGCATCAGGGAATGATGCCAGTCCAGGAGTACCAGGTCTGTCATGTCCTCATTCCTTTTGAGGGCTCAAAAGAGCCCTGTGGAGCTGAGTGGAGCAAGGATGATGGGTGTATCAGGCGGGGTGAGGATGGGTGTTGTGTCTGATGTGGTCTCTTCAGCCTCACTCTCCATATCCTCCAAGCTCTCGCTTACAGAGGGGATGATCTGCACCACCTTCTCCTGGAAGTGCACTTGTTTGCGAGGGACTGGCACAGCTGCTGGTTGGGCAGGACTTACTGGGGCTGAGCTTCTGTCCTTGCTGCCCTTCAGAATGCTCTTCATGTGGCCCAGAAGTGAGCGGTGTTGCTCCCTCTGGGCCCCGTGGAAGGTATAGGTCTGCTCAGTGTCACCAACGATGGTTGGGGCTGCCACGGTAGCTGAAGGGTCCACATATTGGCCCATTTGGGGATGTGCCTCTTTGTGTCCTGGGCTCTTCCTCCTCTTGCTCAGCAGGAAGTAGGCCAGGGCAGTGAGCACCAGCATGGACCCTGGGAAGAAGGCCATATTGGCTGAGGGCTGAGGCAAGTGGGAAGGACTCTCCAAGCAGTGCTTGGTCTGGCTAGCTCACTACCATCTGCCACTAGTCCAGCATCCCACACATCCCCACTCTCACTGGCCCTTGACAGACCATGTTGCTCTGCCATCTGCACTGCTCCCCACCCAAGCTTCTCACCAGGGATAGTGACATGCCAGACGAGGATGGGATGCAGAAAGCAAGCCACTGAGAGTAGCGTGTACCCCAGGAATTTCTGGAAGCTCCCCGGGCGTCTAGCTCGTTTCCAGCAGGCCTGTGCCAGTGATTCGGGCTTGTGACTGGGGAGAGAAAGAAAAGGTCCTTGTGGCATGAGGCATCAAGCACATGGCAAGAAGATTTGGACCTAACTGCCACCCATCTAGACGTGCAGAACCTCATTCTGGTTTTCTAGGAGACCAGTGTGTTGGTCAGGAAAGGTAAGCAAAGCCTGAGCATCTCCCATGGTGAGAAGAGTCTGGGGCTGCATCTGCCAGAGTCTGGCATCTCAGGCCATCTCTTGGTGTGCTTGCCTATTTGGTCACTAAATAAGTGCCTATTAGCTGGAGTAAGGTGCTGCCTCTAAGATGAGGACTTTTGAATTTATGCTAGAAGATACCAGCAGTGCTTATCCTCTGAAAAGTATGTAAGGATTTTATATACTTTAATTTTGTCTTTTGCAGTCTCTGTGAGGGAGTTGAAGCTCACCCTGGGGATTTGGCTTTTCCTTCAATCCTGGTACCTTGTCTCTACATATATGTTAAGTGGATGTTGGAGAGCAGAGGCTGTTGTGCTGATGCTCAGCAAATTAAGGCACAAGCCTGGGTTAAAACACATCTTTAAACGGCAGTGGACATGGCTCCACTTACCTTCCCTCTGCTCGAGTGCACTTGTCATGGCATTAGGGGATGGACCTTTGGTCTGGTACTTGCAGCTCCCCCCAGGTTTGGTGTTGCCTATAAGAGGCAAGTTGCCTTAGGGAGGTCCCACTGAGGCTGGAGAAGAGTGGACAGGGTCTACTCACGTGAAGCACATCTCCAGGAACAAACTGACAAAGAAGAAGCCTTCACAGACAGTAACTGCAATCCCTGAAAAACTGAAAGGTAGAGCTGTCAGGGGAGCATGGCTGGGCTTGACTATGCTCTCTAGGTGGCAGAAGGGGCAAAGAGGGCCAGAATTTACTATTCAGTTCACAACAGAGTCTGCGTGCTGGGGTCTGCTCAGCTGGTTTGTGGAGGACAGCTTATAGCCCTTCTGTCCCTGGGGAGTCATCTTGCAACCAGCATCACCTCTAGCCTGCTTCAGTCTGTTTCTCTGACAGAAATACCTTATTTTTCTGAAACCTCAGTAGTGAAATGTGAAATGCCCAAAGCCTTGGACACTGTTCCCCACTGCTGTTGCAGTCTAGTGTGGTGCTATATATGGTGGAGGAGTTGACTGTGTCACCCTTAGCTAGCTCTGACTTCAAGGGCAAAAATACTCACAGCAGATAGAAAGCCAGGCTTTTGAACTGTCCTTGCTGCAGAGTTTCTACGCCCACACCGATCAGCACTAGAAAGAGAAGGCAGGAAAGATGCTGACTGCAGTGTTAATTCCCGATTCCCTGGTGCCCTACTAGCTCCCAGGACTGATGTCCTTGTTTCCCCAGGGGCTAGCGAGGCTACTTCTCCCATGTAGCACAGTATGTTAGGATGGGCATCGCCAGTGATTCATGGTGACACACCAGCCCAGGGTTATCAGAGCTCCACGCTGGCCTTGACATACAGCTCTGAAACCCATCCCAGCTGCACCACTATGCAGCCTTGCCACTGCGCAGGCTGCAGAAAGGTACTCTAGGTTTACCAGCTGGCCTTGGACAGCTGGGGGAATTGATCAGTGGTATCCTGTGATCCTTTCACCCTCTGCCGTGCCACCATACCACAGTTGCCACAGGGTCCACTACCACTGTCCCATCCACCTCTGTTCAGGTTCTCCCAGTGCCTGCGAGCTTCACTCTCCTGCCCTCCCTGCTTGCCCAGACCTGCTTCACTCCGCATGTGGTTGCAGGGCAGCAGCAGGACAGGAGAACTGTGCCAGCTTCCTTCACAAAGGGCTGTAGCCATAGCATCAAGATCCTTTGCTAGCCAAACAAAAAACATATAATAGGAGCAGGCAGATTAAAAACAGAGAATGAACATTCTCTCAGTGCTTCAGTCAGTACAGCACACCAGGGAGCCAGTTTAAGGGGGATTAGGAGTATTAGCAAGACTAAAATCTTCGAAGGATTGGCCAATAGCTTCATTTTCTTCAACATCCTTCAGCTCCCTTCAAGACTATTTCTAAAATGGTGCAGAAATGTAGTGCCTCACACCAGCTGCAATCACAGTGTACAAATGCCAGCAGCATGGAGCTGAATGGAGCCCAGGTTTTATGGCCAGAGCATCAGTCTGGTCAATCACTGCATTACTGTCTGCACTTGATGTCTCCATACCTCATAGAGCAGTCCCCACTCATATACTGGTGCTCAGGAAATTCACTGGTCCTGCTCAATTCACACTGGCCAAGATTTGAGGTGCAGGTTGGATCTATTTCTCTGAGCTGTGGTTTGCTCCCAAACAGGGATGCAGATGAGTGTCCATCAAGACTGCAGGGTGAGTCAATGCCAAGGGCCAGCTCTCCCACTGGGGCTGAACAAAGTTGCTCTGTATTTTCACTGTGTCATTTGCAGCTGCTGGCCTCTGTCAGCCAAGAGAACATACGGGGGCCATGTGTCACCCTCCTCCACTACCTTTCCATCCCTGAGCAGAGTACAGGGAAATCAGTCTCATCAGAGGGCTGTGAAGCTGCATGAGCTGTATAATCCTACACACAAAGTATTGTCCTTTACCATCTTGTGACTGAGAACCATTCTTTATAATCTTCCCTACAAATGAGGCATTCATTTATTCATTCACTTGTTCCCTATGGATGAATGCAGAATTCAACAGCTTGGCTGTTACGCTTGAGCCTCTGCTCTTGATGGTGAGGTTTCCTCATTTTGCACAGCTTCTACTTTATCCACAAAGCTATTTGGATGAAGAATCTGCAAGAAGAAAAGGGCTGTTTCCGAGGTGTTTATTTGGACTAGTTGCTGCCTTGACTTGGATCTTGTCCAAACCATGTGGCTGAAGGCACATGATTAGGAATTAGATGGTTGAAAGCATGAGAATTAAGTAGAACTCTTTCCTAGATGTAAAAATCACAAGGCCTAAAATCGCTGAACTAAAGAGATGCCTCAGTACTGTAGCAAATTGCAGGGCTATTTTGATTTCTCTTTGCTAACTTGCTATAAGACAAGTTAGCCATTTCTTATACAAAAGAAACCCTTAGCTACACAATTGTAGACAGCTATTAAACTCCAAGATCCTGGGGGAAGGAGAGGTTTGTATTATGTAGGTAACCTGTATTTACTAGCAGCATATGGAGCTGGTCAGGCATTCTCAGAAATCAATTAGTGAGGCTGATGCACTCTCTCTTTTTTTTTTTTTTTTCCAAACAAAACTCGTGGGAGTCTCTTCAGCATGGTTTCCATTTCATGCAAAAACCTCACACACCTCATCAGGCTCTAAACACTGCATCAAACTGATTTCTTACTCCACTGAGACACATAGAGGAAAAAAACACAGGCGCATCCCATTCTTCAATGGCCTTTTGGGAAAGTCAGGTGGTACTAGGAATGCATCAAAGCTATGGAAAAGCACAGAGATTGGTAGTGCAGCTGTCCTATGCTCTGTGATGCTCAGCAGAGAGACAACTGCACTGCTCATTTAAAGAAAAACTAAAGAAAGAGGTCCAGATATTGCAAAATGATGAAAAGGAAACAAGCAGGAAAGAGATTATTTTCCACTAATACACTTCGACATTGTAAATTACTTTCAGATTTGTTGTCCTAGATTTAGTTTTCTCATGGCAGCAAGCTCACATTTTCTCCCGGGAAGGTCTCTATGAATTTCCTTGGAGCTTTAAGTGAAAATATGATCATGGGGATCATATGGGCCCAAGGGCGATTGGGATGGAGAAATGAAGAAATTTGTATTTGCTGATTAAAGCAGTGTCCCAGCTCCCACTATTGCAATCTCATCATGATGAACATTTATCTGCCTGTTAGCAGTATCAGTCCTTTTAAGCACATTCCAGAGTCTCCATCACCCCAGCTGGTCTTTGTGTGTCCTTGGGAACCTATGCACTCTTCAGCTGACCTGTGTGCTTTTTGCTTTGCCCCTGACTAGAGCAAAGTGTCTCTTTAATGGCTGTGCACAGTTGATAAAAGAAATGTGAAGGTAGGAGAGCCTGCTGTGACTTACTCTACAGCGTCTGATTCTGAAATTCATCAGGGTCTGAAACAGGAACCACAGACACCATCTCAAGCTACTTCTCACTGGAAACCTCTGGTTCACACCTCCAACCTTTAGACAAATCAGGCACCTTGACCTCTGCTTTACTGATGGCTAAACTGAGGCAGAGTGTTGTCCATCCTGTCTCATATAAGCAAGTCAGCAACAGTGCCAGAGTCATCCCCTGAGCTCTCTGCTTTAGCTGTTTCCCTAATTCCCATCTAGAAATGCTCCAAAGTGAGATTCTGAGTCTGATATCTGGCTCAAAACACCTGCATGTCACCTGAAATTAAGTGCTTGGATGCATCACCAAACCCAGAACACCCTGGTTCAAAGCAGCCCCTGACAGCAGGTGAGAAGATGCAACTAGCCAGATGGGCGAATTTATAGTGTTTGTACTGCAGCTATAACTTGAACTGCTCTGAGACTGCTTCCCAAAAGGTTGTTAGAGAGGCAGAGCAGTGCTTTTGCAGAAACTGTGCCATGATGGCAGGGATGGAACCTCTACATTCTGCCTGGCATGGGACCTCTCACTGTACACAGTACAAGGAGCATCTCCTTCATCTTCACATCCCACAGAGAAGCCAGGTAGTCTTGCACAGCCATAAGTATTTTGCTTTTTAGTCTCATTCACATCTTGACTGTGCCCATGTCTGTTTTAAAAGAATATAGTTTAGTTTTCTTTTCTATTTGTGCTTTACCTTGTCCTCTGACATACTGAGTGTTGGTTCTGCTTTTCTGATATCTCACTGTTTCTCCCACAGCATTTGGAAAGGGTCTGGCCAGGCACCCAGCATGCTGCCCCTCCCTGGGTCCCAAAGCAAAAGTTAGCAAATTTCCTTGTCCACATCATAGGATGGGGCAGTGACTGCACCTGACCAAAGGCAGGGAGGCAGGTCGAGGGTTCTGACATCCACTCTGTGCCTTTTAGTGCCAAAAAAGAAGAGAACTCGCTCTTACCTGCTGCAGTGGAGATGCCCAGCAACCGGCAGATGTATTCCAAGGCATTCCAAAACACTTTATGCTGCATGGTGAAGAGATGAAGACCGTGGTACAGTCAGGCAAAAACTCCTCTTCAGAGCCTCCACCTCATGTGTAGCCCAGCAGCTCCCAGAAACAGGCAGAGCCTCCTGCTCTCTGGACCGAGTGACCTTCCTGAAGGAAAGGACTGTGCATGCAGGACTGGCCAGCTCCACGGGGCCTCCCAGGGGAGGGTGGTCAGAGAGTGAGCCACCACCACAGGGACCGGTCAGTGCTGCTTTCTGCTGCTCCCGGGGGGGGCTATGGAGACCTGGCCTTTTTCTGCTTGCTTGCCGCTTGCTCCTTGCTGGCCCGGGGTGATTAATGATTGGTAAGGCAGGGGTGCGGCTTTGGGAGCATTTGTACCCCGAGCGCATGGGTGCATGGCCTTCCCTGCTCCTGAGGAGGAGGCTCTGGAAGCCCAAGCTGATTAAGTGAATGTGAAGTCATTACTGCTGTGCAGCTCCTAGCAGGTTAACCATTTGTGAGGATGATGATATTCGTTCTTGGCAAGAGAGCAGCACATTTCTGCCAAGTCACAAGGGGCACCCCAGCCCCACTGCACCCCACAGCTGAGTCCCCTACCATGGCTGCTGCTTACTGTTCAGATTCTGCCAGGCTCCAGACTAGCATGACTTGGGAAGTGTCTATACTTGTTCCACAGGAACAAGACCAAATTTATACACAGGGGTCCTCAAGCCAACCATAGCAAGGGAAATGTATATTCCTTTGCTTGGGAACCTCAGTGAAATGTGGTTTTGTGTTTCAGCTACCAGAGCCATTTAAGCAGCACTATGGTCTCGCAAGTGTCCTAAAGTGTAATGGGGCTGCACAGTTACTCTAACCTGTTTGCCTCAGATTTGGTACACATCTTAGAGGTCCTTGGCTTGTCTCTGTAGAACACAGTGCCTCAGGAGAAGGGCAGCCCTATATATGTCTGAAGGAAAAGACAAGAAGGCAATGGCCTGCTCTGGACCTCAGCCCCATACTCCAATATTCTTGAACAGGGTGCATCTCACTGCAGGTCACCATTGATCCCCACCTGTTGCTGCCCAGGGAAGAGGTGACGTGGGCAGCAGCATCTGGTCATGGCAGTCGTGGCAGGAGGGGCATATGGGCACAGCACAGTCCCAGCACGAACGTCTGGTGCCTGCGGGGCTGCAAGTTCACAGGTCAGTGAGCTCACCTTTTGTTGCAGTCAGCGTCTGGCGAGTCACTACAGCCCCAGCCCCTCACTGAGCTTGCTGTGAAGCTGGCAGTGGTGTGGGCAAGGGGCTGGGTGAATCACACTCAACTCACGGCCTGCAGGGAGGCAGCAACCAGCTGAACCTGTCCCCTGTGATCCCTTTTCACCTGCCTGACACCACTACAAAGCTGAAAGCGGCCACTATGTGTTGTACTGACTTTTAGTGGGGGTAGAGACAACTTGGTCCAAGGTCACAATGAGAGCTTCTCTTTCACAGGATCTTGTTCTGTATTCCAGACTGGAATTTTTCCAGGATGCCTGAGCTTATGAAATGGGTTCATAATTCCTGTTAAAAACTGTTGATAGTATTTTTTTGAACATCCACAGGGTCATGGATAGCAGGGATTTTCCAGCAGGCAATGTTGAAAAGGTTTGGGGGCAATGCACATTTTCCATGTGAAAAATGGGAAAGCCCACTGGAGAAGAGCTTCTAGCGTATCCTGAGGGGCAATGCTAAATGGTGCAAACTCAAAACACATCTTCACCTCGCAGTAGTAGCACACTACCTTTGGGTGTTCCTGTTTCCTCTTGTCTTTCTGCACCACCTCAGGTGTTTGAAGGAATTACCCATTTTCCACAACTGGTGACCCAGTGGTGTGTCAAAACTTCCTTTCCAAGAGAGACACAAAGTGGAAAACAGAGGCAGCCAAGAGAGAAGGTTACACAAAGGTTGAGGAAAAGCTCAGCTGGGGCACCCCATTGCCCTACCCACTGGGTCTGGGCCCTGCCTGTATGTTCCCCATGCCCTCTCACAGGATGTTGTTGCAGGTTCCAGGGGCACCTGTGGCCCCCAGAAATCATCAAACTGGCTTAAGAGCCCTGAGGTTGTGAAAACAGTATGAATGCTTTTTTCCTTGTTATAGGGTTCTTTTTTGATGCATTGAATTTAAGGTGTCTCTTTACAAACATGAAAACTAGAAAGCTGCTTAAAAAGCAAATAGATTGAAGGAAGGCATAAGAGTCTTTCAGAATCACTTAGAACCATGAGCTTAGGCTTGATGAAAAGCAGAAAACACCACAGTGCAACCCTAAGCTATCAACGCCCATTCTTCAGCAGCAGCTAGCAATGCTCAGGGCAGCAAGCTGCTGTCTCTCCAGTGGTGGGGGTCCCCTTAGCCAACATGGGCAGTGCAGCGTGCTGGTCTCTTACTCTGGAGCTCTTATTAAACATCACTGAGCTCTCACCCAGAAAGTAAATGACTTTGTCTAAGTGCCCTTGACAGCAATGTTTCATTTCTGGAGAGCGACATACCTCAGGGTTTTAAATAAATGTAAATTTATGGGTCGTGGCAGGAGTAGTGATGAAGGGACAGAATCTATTTGGAAAACACAGATTAATACATCAACAATTTAAACTTTCCATTTCCTTCCCATGTTCCTTTAGCTATAGCCCAACTTCCATTCTCTGAGTGGGCCTATATTAGCCTTCCTGTAGGTCCTTGACCCCATGTGGGGAGACCCTTAGCCTGGGATAACACAAGGTGTTCACTCACTATTTCTCGGTGCACAAGGTGTTTCGTTCACTCCAGTGCCCAGGAGGGTGGCATGGAGTGAGCTGAAAAGATATCCTCAGACTTGATTTGTACCAACACTCATTTAGCAACTCCTTCCTTCCATTTAGGATTTTTTTTGGCTAGTGCTCCTACAAAGAAACCTCATACGAAATTGATTTTTCTTGGTAGAAGGGTTCTTTATCATTCTGCCTCTGTTCAAGTGGAGAGATGATACCCTCAATGACACTATGACCTATTTGAGTGTTTCGGTGAGGGTTTTAGGAATAAGCCAGAACTGAGAACTTCTGACCTTAAAGGGGTTTAATAGCCTATAACCAACATCGCAAAACCTATGCACCAGCACAAGCTTTTCCGGGACACATAATAGCAGTGGTTTCCACTGCCCATTAAGCCACTTCTCTTGCAGAGAGGCTTGCCATTTGTACTTTGGCTGCCAGCCAGGATTCACATTTACAGGCTGCTTCCAGTGATATATGGATTGATTGGAGTAGATTTTATTTCAGTGTTAGGGTTTCATGGTGGTGGTAGTTGTCTTCTCCTCTCCCTCTCCACATTTTGCTCAAATAATTTTTGCTGTGACATAACCATGATGGCCATTCTTCTGTGACCAAGGCCAGAGTGCAGCATCTGTGCTAACTGGCTGCCTTTGTTAAGCTGTGGGGGAACAGGACACACACCTCATTTTTTTTTTCTGCAAAATAGTGATACTGGAAAAGCGCTGTTGAGAGTGGAGGCTCCCATGACGGAGCATGGGGTACCGCAAGCCATGCTCTGGAAGAAACCTATGGGAATGTGCTTGACTTAGCTTGCCCAGCTTATAAAAACAGTTCCCAAAATGCCTTGTACAATGTTCTGGGAATCTGTTTCTGCTATTTCCCTCTCTCTTCACTCTAAGTCCTCAGCTGTAACCACCATATCAAGCAGCCTTGCTTGCCAGCCTTGGTCCCCTCTCTGAGCAGTAGCAGCAAAGGCCCTTCCACCAATATGCCCATCTGAGACAGACTGACACCAACGCTCTCCCTTGCCTATGGTAGCACAGAGAGCCAGCAAGCAGCTGCCCAGAGCCTTTGCAGTGTATTCCATGTGCTGCCTTCTGGTGCCTTCTGGTCATCTGACATGGAGAGGAAATGGATTGTCGTAATACTGGTTGATGGTAGACAGACCCAGGTGATTGGAAGCACTGATGATCCACAATTGTGGATTCACTGGGTGAAAGCTTCTCCTTGCAGTCAGCAAGAGTTTTGCCCTGCCTTGTATCCCCAGAAATCCACAGCTTTCCAAATCAGTCTAAATGAACAGAGAGCATCCTGAGGCAAGCCTGGCAGACCTCCCTCCTCACTTGGGGCAGGGAAAAACACAGCAGTACAGTACCCAAAGCCACATAAACAGAAGAGCTAAAGAGAAAATCTTAAGTGTTCCCTCTCTTCCTTTGCTATAACCACGAAACCATGCCCTCTGGAGCCTCCAAACCTGGGACAGCACTGCAAGCCATGCAGGGGATGCCCGGCAGGGGACATCAGAAGCTCACCACTACACAGACAACCCGGCTGCTCCCTGTGAAAGGCAGGCTGCATCCAGCCCTCTGCAAGGTGGGAACAAAAGGACACCATTAAGTTTTACTCTTTGGACAAGAAAAGCATGATAAACACCACATGGACCTGAAGGGGGTCAGGGAGAACCCAGAGATGCAGAAAACAAAATCAATAACTAGTCTGTTTTGCTTTATGTTCTGTGATCAAAGAGATCAACACACTGCCAACACTCATCTGCCCCTCTGGGAATTTCTCACCCCACCAGGGATGCTAAAGCTCAACAGTACACTGCCCTGATTGTCCCACATCAGACCAGCTAGCCCCAGAAGGATTCGGTGCACTGCCCCAGTGGTGCAGGCTAAACCAGCAGAGAGACTGAGCTGGAGGGGCTGGTGAAGAGCCTTTGGGCTCATAGCCTCTCCTGGTGACGCTTTCACTGATGGCAGAAATGGAGAAACACTCCAGGCCTGGCATTTGCACAGGCTGTGCCTTGTGACCAGCAATGGCTGGGGAGTGACCTTTCATCCAAGCAGCTGGTGTTATTAAAACTCATGACACATTGGTGTGGGATGATGTGGGGGTGATGCCAGGGGAAGGAGCTGAGGTTGATGCCTCTGTGACAAAGGCAATCTTAATGAAAATTGATATGGGAATGCATCTGATATACTTGTGGTGATCTCACAGACTTACACCTATACCACACTCCAGTGAATGAGGGCCAAGGGTCTGAGTAGGCTTTGCCTCTGGCTTGGTGATTGCTGCTTTCCCTGTGAAACTTGCAAGCCTCCTGACCCCATTCCCATGCTAACTCCTCTTGCTTAGCAAGGAAACCTCCCAGCATGTCAGCATAAACTTTCCTTCTCTTATTTGGTCACCTGTTTGTTCACCAGTCTTAGAGACTTTCCAAAAAGTAGACTAACACTGGTTCCTTGTGGAAGTATGTGTGAGTGGCTCCCATCTGGTCATTCCCCCAGTCTCAGTTCTGCTCTGTACAGCTGGGATCAATCCCCATCCCAGTGCCACTCTGCTCTCCAAGATGGGGTGACCTGGGCACTTTGTGCTGAACTTTTGGCATTTGACACAGTATTTGGCAGAGAGGTGTGTGATCAGAATGTATGTATACATATGTACATGTATGTATGCAATGAAAACCAAACTAAGCTGGAATAACAAGAACAATTAAAATTACAGTTATTTTTTATGCATTTGATTTCCAGTTCAATAACAGGGCTCCCAAAGCCTGATGTCTAGCTGCCGGAACCAGGTGATTATGTAAGATTTTCCATGAAAACATTTCTACCTCACAAAATTGCAGAGAAAGACTGTGGAAAGAGACTCAAAAGCCAGAGAAAATAAAATTCCCAAGTTAAGAAAATTTCGTTTGCTATTATTAGTAGTATTACATCTAATTGTATGATTTAAACACATGATCTTTGGGGGATTACAGTAAAGCTAAAACAGGAATGCTGTAGTGGAATGAAGGAGAAGGGACATCAGGAGAGCTGAGATTAAGTTCAAGGCACTAATTACAAGTCTAAGTCCCAAGACAACAAATGCCTTCAATCTTACCACTTCTCGGCTGCCTGTGAAGTTTCTTTGCTGACTGCAGAGTGTGAATGGTTAGGAGGACTGAGGCAGGAGGGGGGCTGGGAGCTGCAAAGCCCCGTGAAGGTGACAGATGCCTGGCAGGGACAGGGTGGTGTCAACCATCAGAGTGCTTCTGTCCAGAGAGCTGCCAGGGAGCACATCAGGGATGTGCCCAGTGCATCAAGTGCTGGGTGCTCCATATTGCAGACACAAGCCCTCTCTAGTGGGACTCTCTCCCCTCCACTGTGGGGCAACACAGTGAAGAAGCTGCTTGTCAGCTCCACTGAGAGAGTGGGGTGAAGGGGGAGCCTCAGCATGATGGGGTTTCTGTGGTATGCCCGAGGCAAAGGGAGCAGAGCTCAATGCTGGGCTTGGTAGTGGGGACCTGGGGGCCTTCTCCCTCTTCACTAGGAATCTCTGGTCTTGGTGAGACTGATCTTGGCTCTCAGGTGGATAACAGAAGATCTCAACTTCCATGTGAAGAGCAAAGGGAAACATAAAGAAAGCTAAGTGTGTGATCTTGAGGCATGGCTACATCCTGCACAAGTCCCTCTATGTCCTCTATATGCCTGCTGCCCCTCAGTACCCACTTTTTCTTGCAAGAGTGTGGGCTTGGTCAGACTCTCTCCCATATGATGACCCTGGGAATTCCAGACAGGTCCAATGATGAGCTGACATGTCATGCAGATCATATTGCATACAGGGATCCCCCATCACGAATCAGTCAGCTGCAGAACTTGGGAGAGACTCAACATACTGAATTTGCATCAGTGCCTCTCAGTGGACTGTCACACTAAAAATAGATCCATCTCCTTTTTCCACAGAGTCTACAAGTCTGAGCTGAAATCTAAAACACTCCCTGAGTTTGCATTTGATGTGACAAAGGCCTCCTAGCAGGTGGGTATGTTGGTTAGTATTGTCTAAGAGGCAGCTAGAAGTTATCAGTAAGTGTCCTGGTTTAGGACAATATTAGGTTTATCAATGGACAAGAGACGTATAGGGAAGGCAGCAATTTATTAAATGTAGATGTATGGGAGAATGGATGGGTGTAATTGCCCAATTATGGCCAGCAGAGGGCGCTGTGAATGCCAGTCAGGACACACTCTGAGGAACACACACACACACACCCACCCCCCTACAAAAGACCACGTGTAGCCCGAGAAGGGAAGGGGGAAGGGAATAGAGGTTACACCTTACCCAGGACCAAACAACCCCACCTCCTGCACACAGACCACATGTAACTCGAGAAGGGAAGAGGGAAAAGAATAGAGGTTACACCATACACCCTGGACAAAATGGCCCCACCCCCCACCCTCACCGTGGGGAAAGAAAAAAAACTAGCAACAAAGAGGAGGAGGACACCCCTCCCAAGAACACAGGAGAGGTCCAGAGGCAGGCACCCACAAACCCCAAAACAAAATATATCCGTGGAAAAGAAGGCGGCAGTCCCTCCAGAGGTGGTGTGTCTGTGAAGAAGTCCTCCCAAAGGGTCTTTTCAGGCAGGGGGAGATGAAAAGCAGTGGCGACCTCAGGGAGCTCCGTGGAGAAGAGGTAGTAGGCAGTAAGGTCCGGGCTGGGGGGTGGGTAGTCCTCAAGGCCGTGTTGAGTAGAGGCACCCTGCTTTCAGCTCCAGAGCCCTGGAGAAAGAGAGAGCGAGTGCTCCTTCCCGCAGATTTTATAAT
The DNA here is from genome assembly GCA_013400695.1 of Neodrepanis coruscans. Classification (NCBI taxonomy): domain Eukaryota; kingdom Metazoa; phylum Chordata; class Aves; order Passeriformes; family Philepittidae; genus Neodrepanis; species Neodrepanis coruscans. Next base: position 22,877 of record VYZS01016109.1, read on the forward strand.
CCCAGCCCCTTCCCAACACACCTTGTGGGTCTCCGGGGCTGATGGGAAAACCCAGGCAGAGGTAACCTTGGTAACCTGGCTACTCCTCCCAGCCGGATGTGGGAACAGGAAAGGAGTTATTTTTTCTTTGTCTTCCCCTGCGGTTTTAAGCCAAACCATTACAGTAAGGCACACAAGGGTAGGCAGAGCAGATGGAGAAGGCTGTGCTTAGGATCACTTACTGCACTTTAGGCATAGCTTGTGATCTGGATGTGAAGCCATGGATTTCAACTTACATAGATCCGTGTGAGCACACATTCACTTTTCCCACTGACTCTGAAAAATTTCTTACCCTGCAAAAAGTCCCGCATTGTTTCCAGCAGTGGACTGTATTAAAAGACATCCAGCCCCACGCCACAGGTCACCAGAAATCACAGAATCCAGGGGTCACCACAGATAACTACACAGCAGCAGTGCAGAGGCAGAAAAATTACGTGAGAGAGTCCAGAGAGGCCTCAGTCTATTTGTATGGAGCTGAAGAAGGGATGAAATCAATCACACGTATTCTGCTTGAACCATCAGTTCAGCTGCTGTTGGGACCCCTGAGTAAAGATTGTAGCTTGCTCCCAAAGAGAGCCAATTCCTTCTTCAGTAGCTGTCAGCAGATATGAGCTCTGCTCTGTCACAGTAGGTGTTTGAACTGCTGGCCAAGCTGCTCTAAGGTTCCATCTCCCCTTCTCCAACTTTTCCATCCCTTCACCTTCCACTCTACAAAATAAATTTGTAATATCAGCTGTCACCCTGGGAGACAGCAACTCAAAGCAGCAGTGCAGGAGCCACATACAGGGCTGAGAGGGTGTTCACAAGGGGTTGCTTTCCCTGAACTAGCATGACTTCTTACAGTGTTCTATATATGAAGGCTGATTCTCATCATTGAGACCTGGCAATGTGGCTAATAGGAGTGCTGTGCCAACATAAATGCTCTCAGTTTTTCTATTGCATTGATTAATTTTCACTTTGAATGGGGAAACTGCGGCAGGGTGATGTCTTGATCCAGACAGCATCACACAGCATGTATGCAGCACAGCTTACCCAAGGATGATGAATCTCGCCTGCCTGTCAGTGAGTCTCCACACCACTCATAAAATACAATGCTAGCTCTCAATCGAGGAAGTTACTTAGCTAAATTTAAGCTAAACTTACTACTCATCTCCAGGACTCAAAATGAATGCTAAAAGTTGTTCTGTAACAATGAACTCCTCTGTGTGGAGTGGGTCTACAACAAGACTTAAATTCCACCTTAACATTTAAGTCAATGTTCTACTTATTCCTGTACAGAGAGGAATTGCTACCACAGGAGGAAATGCAGTAGTATAAAAGGAGCTCACAAAGAAATCAAATATTTATGTGCAGGCTCTTGATCTGGAGTATATTTCCTAAGAAAGGCTGATGGAGGAGTATTTTATCAGTTAGTGGGAGGAGGGAGTGTTAGTAACTCAGTATAAACAAGCTCTGTGCATAAGCTTTAGTGCACAGACATTCATCCATTCATCAAAACCATTTGACTCTTTGCCCTCTTTTCTGGCAAAGGGGACTGGTAACTTCTTCCTGCATGGGAGCAAACAAGGTGTGCACAGCAGTGATTGATGCGCCTGGTGATTGAGACATACATCAAAGAGCCTGCTTTGCTACATTTCGAGTCCCAGTGACCAATTTTTAGAAGGCTTTATGCAGATAAATAACCAGGGAAATTTATTTGAAGCAATGCAAAACACATGTTTTGGGCCGCAGAGATGTAGAAATGCTCAACAACTTGGAAGCTGTGTAGTTGATGTTATTTGTAAAAGTGTTCCTGTTCAGTAGGATTTATTCTGGGGCTTCATTTTACTTAGCATTGCCTCCAAAAGGCTGTAAAACAAACCAGCACAGCAGGATCCATCACCTCTTTTACTATGTTTTCTGAAAGAGTTTCAAGCACATAGGTTTAAAACCAGGTTTGTCATGTCTGCCCTACATGGGGCTGGGAATAGGAAGAGGCTGAAAGCAAGGAGAAATAGCAGCAAAGGAGACAGACCTCCTGGCAACAGAGGTTGGATGAGGTTAGATGAGTCCCTGGAGAGATTCCAAATGCCAACTCTGTCTGCCAGCCTAGGCATCAACACTCAGACGGAAAGGACATTTCCCCTGCAAACCCTGTGACCCTGCCACGGTCACTGTGATTTGGAGAGAGAAGAGGAAGCTGCCCTGGTGTCAGCTGGAAAGCTGGGATGTAAATTTAAGTTTGTCCATTGCATCATATGTCCAGGTGAGTATGTGGTAACGTGCTGAAGTTTCTGCCATGTATTTGTTTGACTTGGGCTGCTGCTGTGATCCTGTGTACCACTGGCTGTGTTGTATCTCACTTCACTGAGATCCAGTCCTCGAACCTGACATGGGCTCTTCTGTGCCTGCTGAAGATTAGGAGCAGGCTTAATGGTGTGTTAATGTGACAGTGAGACAGAGCTTGTGTGTGCTCTCACTGCTGTTTCACCCTGTGAACTCATCCTCTTAAGTAGCTGTGTGCCCTGGACTACCTTCCTCTTCGTCATTTGCTCTTTTTGTGGAGTGGCAAAGAGGACTGGGTCAAAGTCAGCATCTTGATGAAGACCTTTTCAGTCAGAAGAGACCCTGTGGGGCAGGTAGCAAAGTCATCCTCCAACTTATCAGAAAGTATACACCAGTGAGAGTTCCCAGTTCTCACACTCAGTCCCACCACACTACGTGCAGACTCTGACACATCCATTTGCCTGACAGAGGGGCAGATCCCCTGCCACCATGGGACATTACATTAGGAGATGCAGGGACAGCTGTCCGGCAGCCTGAACTGCCCCATGAGTTATTCTTCAAGTCTGAGCTGCTTCTCTTTCAGGAAGAAACAGTGGAGTCACTCAAACAAATTATTCCCCATAAGGTGTGCACCCTGATCAACACTGATGGACACATATACCAGCAATACAACAGTAAGACTGGAGAAATCCCTTCCCTTTTGGTTGCATACCATTTATCCATAAAAATGTCCCCCTACATTTCTCCCTGACCTCCTCTTCTCCAGGTTTCCATCTCCTGGTGCTGGAGGCAGACCTTAGCATGCCAGCAACTCATTTTCTGCCCTAGGTAGAGAAAAAGATTTAGATGTTTTAAGAGAAGTTGTGGCTGCACCTAAATCTTAGGTTCCCTTTCTCCATGCAGGAATGCAGGGCTTGAGATTTGCTTGGCAATCAGCCTTTCCATCCATGGGGAAGGCCCCTGCCCTCATGTGTTCTTACCATATAGGCTATTTTATTTACATAGCTGGGTCCACACATTTATATTTAGTATGTTTGAGAGGCCACCATGGACTTAGAAAGCTAAAAATGAGTATGGAATAAGATGTATCAAAGTTAAGGAAGGATATGAGTGAAAACTGAGGAGGCTGAGGTAACTCCAGGGTTTGCTTCGCTATGTGGCCATGAATACCAGTGTCTCCTGCTTCAAGCAAAAGGACCAGAAGTTGAGGTCACCTTTGGACATGAACCTGGATCAGATTCAGGCCATTCTTTAAACATTCTTACTTGAATACAACTTGAAATAGCAAAACCAACCCAGTCTTCTAGACTACAAGATATCTAGATATCTATCTAAATACATACTGATTTGATCACTTTTAGTTATCAAATAAATCTGACCAGAGTCAGACCTGAGGTTTCTAGCTGCAGTGCTTTAATTCAGGTCTCTCATGTGAGCACCCAGAAGATCTGCTGTCATTCCCTCAGTGAACAACGCCCAGAGAAAGATACCATTCCTTTGGGAGCTGATTATGCATTCCTCTTCCTCCCACACCCCTCATCTCTGATATACATTTGTTTTCCTTTGCTTCCTACAAACACGCTGTGGGGCAGCATTTACTTCTCAATTGGGAATACTTATTAAAACTGAAACATTAGACAGGACCATTGCTAATTGCTGTAAGCATGGTGAAGCTGTGGGATTACCCTCTGCTCTCACCAGCATCGTCATGCCCACTGAGGGTGGCAGGACAAAGATCTGATTTGCTCATGGGTTACAGAGTTCAGTTTAAGGAGTGTCTTCTTGACCAGGTTTTGGTGACAAAAACGAAGTAACTTGTCTCTGATTTACCTTTGTCTTCTTCATATTGAGTGGTCAAAACAGACATTAAAAACAGCATTAATTTTTCAGAAGTTCTCTGTTAAGAAGGAGGCAGGCAGGGTACTGCAGAGGCCCTTTCATGAATGTGGTCCTGCTGATGCATGAAATTTTTTTTGTCTCTTTCTCCAACTCTACTTCATGATTTTCTAACTATATACAGTCTCAAAAAACCCACAAAACAACCAGATGCAGCACTTTCAACTTGTGGACTGGTGTTGTTAACAAGCTCTTTGCTAACCCCCTCTCTGCTGCTGACGATTTAGAGGATGTCATAGATCACCTGGCATTGCCTTATTTCTGAATGGGAACGACTTAGAGAGGAGAAGCACTCTTATTAATTTAAAACATGAAGTTATAATTTTCTTTGAGGTACAAACCCTTTGACAAATTGTTTCCATTAAAAAGAAAGCAAGGTACCAGGTACATTGTTAAGCAAACAGATCATGTCCTTCAGCAGAACATATTTGTATCTGATAATTTTTGTATCTGATTGTATTTCTATCTGATCATGAACTTCACTTTATACTGTGCACTGGCCCAAGCACAGCTTGCTGCCATGCACTCCAGAAATATTCTCAGAATGTTGTTACAGGATTATCCCAACACTTAAAGCTATGATCTCAGGCTAGAAATAGACACTGTCACTCACCTACTGGATAGCATTTGTTTCATCCTCAGACTTCTTTCTGCTTCCCAGGCTACACCTGGGGAAACTGTTAAGGTTTCAAGAACCAGGACTCACCTGGAGAGGTCATCTCTTAGGCAAAAGGTGGTCTGGCTGGTTGTGGTGGCCTATGGGAGCACAGTGGGATACTTAAATATCAAAGGCAGCAGTTAAGCAAGTTTTGCTTGGGAGATGTCTGTTTCTGTGGAAAAGGCAGCTCTGAGCTGAGTGCAGCCACTGTGTGTTGTGAAGTGGGCTTTGAGGTTTTAGAGAATTAACCCTGCCCATTTGTTACTGCTGTTATATTTACTTCCCCACAAAGACAGCACCTTCAAATTAGGACCTGACTGGCAGTGAGAGCTAGAGAAAGCTGGTTGAAATGCTGGCTCAGAAGGTGAGTGCCTCTTCCAGAAAAACATACTACCCAGAGGGTCAGCAATTTGGGTGCTTGGCAGGAATGGTAGAAGCTTGTGCTGTGTATGGCTCTGCTGCAAAGTGGGAAGGCTTGGTAACTGGGCAGACTGCAATGAGCAAGTTACCCTGGAAGGGTCTGGGGCCAGGTGACACCTTCAGCTATAGCAAACTAAACCTTGTATGGGCATTCTAGGCATGCAGACCTGCTTGGCTGTATTCCTCACATGCTAGTGAGGTGCTTTGAGTGAGATATGAATATTTCAGGGTTTACTAGGGGGTCTGTTGAACATAACCCTCGGTTAAATGCAAAACAGAAACCTTGGATTTATAAGCTTCCTCTGAGCTACTGTTGGAAGTGAGGTCTGGTGCAATGATAGGGAGGAACATATGAATATTTCTTCTAATGTTAATTAATCAGCTAGGCTATATATGGTGATACATGGGGTTTGGTGCTGTCACTAGCCTAGCACCACAGCTGCTGGCTAGCTGGGCATGGGTGGCTAGTTCCATTTTGCTATTGTCTGAGGCTTCATATTTGGCTTTGCCCTTAAGTTCATTAGGAAACAAGTTCATAAAACATTTCATTCCTGCACACGTGGAGGAAATGGAGTGTATCTGTTTCTGCCAGCACCTCCAGTGTCACATAGCCTGCTGCAGCTATAATGACTTTTCCCTTGGAAGGCCTGCTGGAGCTAATCTGTGCCCACAAACAGCTTTGGTCCCCCTGAAAGGTTTTTTGTTACCGTAATTGGTAGAAATAATTTTGTTACCGTATTTGGTAGAAATGTTGCATTCAGTGTAACTTGTTCCTTCCTTTAGCACCTATAAGCAGACTATAAACTTTCATGAGTCCCAAGCACTAATTCTCTTTCAAGCTCCAGCATCTATTTCCATGGTCATCCTGCAGGGGCTGTGCTGGTAGTGTTGGAGGTCCTTAAGGGAGGTGGTGCTGCTCACCCCAACTGGTGGTGATGAGGTCCTTGGGGGAGCTAGTGCTGTTCACCCACGCTGGTAGTGTAAACAGTGCTAAATTATATCACATCACTTTTGTCCTTGGTAGACTTTGTGTAGCTGCTGATTGAGGCTGTTTGTGAGTTACAGTTACTGGGAGCAGCAAGGGCAGTGTACTGCTTATCTGCCATGGCTGCGTCTGCTTCCTGCACAAACAAACAGGGCTTGTGGACCACCCGCTAGCCAGCAGATTGTTTCCATTAGCGGAATGCCAGCAATCTCCCCACCTTGAGGAGGTAAATTACCCTCTTGCCCTCTGATGAGATGTTCTTGAAATATAATGAGAATCAAAAAGTAGTTCTCCTCTATTCCCAAAAGAAACTTCTTCACTCCCTGGCCTATTGTGTGCTTTACTGTAAAAAAAAAAAAAAAAGCTTGGGAAATGAGTGAGGTTTTGAAGTTCAAGCAGGCTCTGCATCCCACTGCCAGCTTGCCTAGTGTCAATACAAGCAGCAGTTTCCAGGAAGGTAATTCTGAATATCTAGGCTCTAATTCTGCATTGCTTTATTGAGAAAAGAGAAACGGTGGTGAAACACTCCCTCTCTGCAGGTGGGCTCAGTGAGAGCCCGCAGCAACCCCAGTCACTCTTCCCTTCCACAGTGGAATATCCTGAGACCTGACAGAAGCTAGAGCTTAGCTTGCCTTTTTTGATGCTAAACCTGCCTCTCAGGGGATTTAGAAGATAGAAGGTTCATTTC
>VYZS01016109.1:29833-41098 GCA_013400695.1 Neodrepanis coruscans
ACCTGCCTCTCAGGGGATTTAGAAGATAGAAGTTTCACTTACTATCATTAGGTCAGAGGCTTAACCCCTTTATGGAGTAGCTGTGGCAGCATTTTCTGTTAAGGGATATGAAATTTCTTATGATGGGATTATGAATCTCCTGTAGCCTATGGTAAAACTTGTTTCAACTCTGGCATGAAATTCAAAGGAAATGTTAGCCTTTGACAGAAAGGCAGAAAACAGTGGTCTTGATAGGAGGTAAAATTCTCTTTTAATGAATCCAAGCTCCCTTAATCTGGTATTTCCACTTTTAACAGAAGTTATTCTTGCTTTAGATTCATGTCTGCTTGCAAAACTCTCAGCTTTAACCCAGCAACGCTTTCTTGCAAGAGCATGTTATGTCATCTAGCCTCAGTCAGAAGCCACATAATTTTACCCTGTAGAGTGTGTAATGTGAACTGAGGGGAGATGATACCCTTCTTGAAGACACGGCATCTGNATGGATCCCTCCCACATTCCTCACCCATGGCAAAATACTGCAACAGGGAACAATCAGTGCTTTCTATCAGGGCATCCAATAAATCTGAAGAGGTATTAGGCAGAACTGAAGCTCTACAGCTGTTGGGGTGGAGGACAAGTGTAGATGAATAGCTTGGGAAATTGTGTCCTTTTCTTTCCTCTGTTACTCTTTGGAAGCAAACCTGTATTTGGGAATGTCTTTAAAGGGTGTAAATGTTCTATTTGCTAAAAGGTCTTGTTTTCTCTTTGTCAGCTGTGTTACATAGAAAAGTAAATTTAATGAAATAGTTTTGTAGAAATGCTGTTCTCAGTTGCTTTCTTAATTGCTCTCCGAACTCCCTGCACTGCTCCTTGCTGAAGTCTCACTGCTGCCAGATAAGCAGCTTTTAGCTTTGTCCCTTGAATTGCAAAAGCAGTGTGTAATTCAGGCTTTTTGTACAGAGGAACTGCAATATCTCCTACAGGCTATCCATCGTCACAGCTCTAGCCTACTGAGTGCTCCACATCTGGCTGCTCTGCTTCTGCTCAGCTTCTGCTTGTAGCTGATGGCTGAGTTGTGCTGGCATTGTCAGCCCAGCAAGCATCCAGGGCACTTCTTCTCCCTGTGGTACCTGAGCTTCTTGTTGACTTGTTCCTTACCCTGTGGAAGGCCTGGGGAATCTGTCTCTTTTTATGTGTGCTATTTGATTTGCCCTGGGTCTGAGCTGCTGTGTGCTAATATCCTTAGGCTGGAGTTCTTGGGTTGAGAGTTATGCCATGTGCGGTGACNCTGGCATGAAATTCAAAGGAAATGTTAGCCTTTGACAGAAAGGCAGAAAACAGTGGTCTTGATAGGAGGTAAAATTCTCTTTTAATGAATCCAAGCTCCCTTAATCTGGTATTTCCACTTTTAACAGAAGTTATTCTTGCTTTAGATTCATGTCTGCTTGCAAAACTCTCAGCTTTAACCCAGCAACGCTTTCTTGCAAGAGCATGTTATGTCATCTAGCCTCAGTCAGAAGCCACATAATTTTACCCTGTAGAGTGTGTAATGTGAACTGAGGGGAGATGATACCCTTCTTGAAGACACGGCATCTGTGTTGGTGAGAGGTGTTGGGGGATTAGCTTTGCCCTTTACATGAGGAGAGACAGAAGTGGAGGCAAGATTTTGCCTTTCTCCTCTATGCCCTTGATAAGTCAGGCACTGCAAATCACTGCTGGTTTAGATACAGAACCTTAAAAATTTCTCATCCCTTAATGGGTGGGAGGTAGAAGTGTCCTATCTTTTGAGAAGATCCTCCTGTTTCTTACTTGCATGTTAATTTAGCAGCTCCCAAAATAGCAACCTATAGTACCTAAATTCATAATTCATCATTAAAACTCCTANCAGTGTGTAATTCAGGCTTTTTGTACAGAGGAACTGCAATATCTCCTACAGGCTATCCATCGTCACAGCTCTAGCCTACTGAGTGCTCCACATCTGGCTGCTCTGCTTCTGCTCAGCTTCTGCTTGTAGCTGATGGCTGAGTTGTGCTGGCATTGTCAGCCCAGCAAGCATCCAGGGCACTTCTTCTCCCTGTGGTACCTGAGCTTCTTGTTGACTTGTTCCTTACCCTGTGGAAGGCCTGGGGAATCTGTCTCTTTTTATGTGTGCTATTTGATGTGCCCTGGGTCTGAGCTGCTGTGTGCTAATATCCTTAGGCTGGAGTTCTTGGGTTGAGAGTTATGCCATGTGCGGTGACATGATACTGGTTGCTGCTGTTTAGGCCAACACAAGGTCACAAAGTTTTCATGCCACTTGAGGTTCCTTCAGGGAAGGCTTATTTAAACATCTGCAAACTTTCCTCCTTCACACTCCCTAATATTTTCTGGCATCTCTTGGTTCCCTTGTGCTTTGTCTCATCATGTACAGAGACACTGCTAGTACCTTTCTTCAAGGCTCTGACACCATTCCAGCTCTTCTCTGCTGTGAGTTTGGCTTCCACAGCCCTGCTGAGTCCTGCATGTCATACCTCAAACTTATCTTTAGCAGAACCTTTTACTATGAAATGCATTACATTTTGTTAAAAATGTCACGCTAACCAGGAATTGTGGGATACTAATGCCATGTGATTGAAGGTATTTTTCTTTTCCCCGACCTTTTGGTTTATATCTGGTTTTGCTGTTTTCCATAGCGTCGTATTAAAATCCTCACTCCACAAAGTTTCAGGACAATTTAAATGAACTTGTTTCTGTTGAAATCAATGGGAAATTGTTGCTACATTGGTATGGAGGAGTACAAATTAACATCAAAGCCTATTAAGCTTTACTGTGTATGAGAGCCCATGAAGGCAGTATCTACTGTTCTGCGTGTCAGTTTTCTGTAATTTTAAATTGTCTGACAGAAAAATAAACTTTATATATGTAGAAGTGAAGTGACTTGCCCAAGATCACTTAAGAATGAATAGTGGCTTTTCTGCAGCCTGAATTTCACCTGTCCATGTCTGTATGGTCTCGTCTCCTTGTTGTTGAATGTTTGCTGTGCTGTTGAATGTTTACTGCTTAAAAGGGCAGTAAAACCAACCTTGCCTATTCTCTCTAGACCCAGTGGTGTGACAGTCGAGAAACCCAGCCAATAGTCAATAAAGCTGTGACTAACTCCTGCAACTACACTACACTACCTTTCAAGCTGGACGTTGATCTTTAGAGGCCTAAGTGTGTTTCTCCCAATAGAGTGTGGTCATAGCTGTATTCCCAAATGATTTCTCTGTGGATAGCAAGTAGCTGGAAGACTAAGGACATCAAGTCTCTACAGACAGAAATAAGAATTTTAAGAAACTGATGTATGCTCCTGTCATTGCCTTTATTGCAAAGTTCCTATACACATTTCACAGATAAGGGAACCGGCTGCCAGGCTATGTTGAGTAAGGTCTTCCTGATGCTGCAGGTTAGAATTTATTAAAACTTTATCTAGAAGTGCATGAATGTGTTGACAGTGTGCTACTGAGGTAGCACATTCACTAGATTGTTCTCAGGGACTTATTTTGCTGCTCATCCAGTTTTCAGGCTTAAATTATGTATATGGAGGAGGGCAGGAATAGAGGCAACCCTAGCTCCTTGCCCATTAGCCTTTTGGCTAAACTTCAGGTTTTGGCATGGGGACGACAGCCACACTATCTAGGAGGGAAGGAGTCTGATTTGCTGTGTCTGCAGGATGGTGGGGACCCTGTGCCACAACTTTAGGATTTGGTTTATGAATAAGAAGTCTCAAGCTCTCAGGGACTCGGAGTCCAGCCTGGCACCTCTGGGATGCATGTGCTCACTGCCACACACAGATGCATTGTGATCATCTGCTGTCCCAGTATTCTCCATAGGGAGTGGAATGAGCAAGTCTAGATCAGTGCAATTGCTCTTTCTTTGAGGGTGTCTGCCAGCAAGATGTTGCTTTATGCAGAGCAAGGCTGGTCTCTGCAGGGATCCTGGCCAGTCTCAAGCTTGAGGCTGAGACCTCCATGAGGATCAGGCTGGGGCCCCTGTGTAACCCTTGCTCAGGTGGAGGCCAGGCAGAAGGAGAAAGTAGACTTCAAGGAAATAATCTCCCCAGGGAAGCTCCTGCAAGGACAGAAAGCCAAAGCCTTTGTAACAAGGCCAGACATTGATGAAGGAAAAATCTAATTTCCCCTTCTTGTGGGGTTTATAGTACAGGAAATGTGGCCCTCTGGGACAGATGTAAATTTAGGCATATTAACTTACCTAGTGCTGTAGTTGTCTGAACTCCCCAAACTCAGGATCTCCTTATTAAGCAGTCAGCTGGTTGTAAATGAGAGTTGTTGAGCTGGAGATGTCTGCTTCTTCCAGCCCACCAATCTGTGTGCAGTGCAGTAGGTGAGAGCCGGGGATATTGTAAAATAACTGGCATGATTTATTTAGCTTGATTCACTAGCTTTCCACATAATATGCTGATGTCTGTAACGTCTCGGCTGTCCCTTCAGCTATTATTGGAAAGCTCTGTAAAAATGAAGCCCTTCAGGTATGGGACACTGCCCTCAACAGCAGCCTGTGTGTCCGTGCTCGCTCCTGGCAGTGCAGCAGCTTATCTTCAGCCAAGATCTGTCTTCATTTGAAGGGACTTGAGAGCTGCAAGGCTTGGGTCTCCTGCTGGTCCCAGTGATTTTGCTTGTGATCAGGTGGTTTGTTGCTGAATTCAATCTTGACAATTGACAGATATGGGTTTGATTTCTAGTCCTGTCTTTGTGATCATACGGTGGGTGTCCTGACGTGGCCAGTGCAGGTCTGTGACCCAGTTTCCATAAACTTGTATAAGGATTGTTGCTTCAAACTGCTGTGAGGTAGTTCAGCGTAGCCATATGAGAAAAGATGTTGGAGTGTATCAGTCTGAGTGCCAAAAACTGTTACTGTCACTCATCAACTACAATCTCAACAACTGTAGTTACAGCACAATACAGTCACTTGGCAAAGGCTTGTCAGCAATGGGAACCTGCTACATGCACCACTGAGCAGAAGCTACTTGAAGAACTCACATTCCTAACTCGGGCACTATGTAGATATCCCAACAATAGGGCTGTGTCTTTAGGAAGTAATGTGCTACCTAAGTTGTGCCAAGAGGAGAATAGATAAGTTTTCCTTGCATGAAACTCAGAAGATTGGCTGCAGGGGTAGCATTTAGCATATATACATAGAACTACTTCGAGTCTTTTGTTGTGTTAATTGACTGATATTCAAGTGTGTTTTCTAACTGTGCTTTCTAGGAGTGGCCTAGCCAGATGCAAAACACTCTTGTTTCTAGATGAAGGAGCAGCTGTGTGTGCTAGCTGGGTTTGCTTGGCTTTGTCCCAGGAAAAGGAGAATCCGAGTGCTCAGCTGTTACTGAAAAATTGCTGGTGAGGAAAACAAACTAACAGTCACAGCAGGGATTTTGCAGCAAACAGTTGAGGAGCTGAGATATTTTCCCCCAGCAGAGTTCAGCACCTGTGTGCTCCCACACAGCCTGTGGGCAGTGGGCTCTGTGTAGGGGCTGGTTTTGAGCCCAGACCCAGGGAACTGCCTTCCACCTTGGGCAGAGGCTGCAGGACAGTCAGCTCCTGCAGCCTGGGCAGATACTGAGCTGTAAGGGTGAAGAAGGGCTGAGTCCAGACAGGACTGGCAGAGAGTGCATTACTGTGGAAGTTAGGTTTACCAACTATAAAATTCAGGAACAGAAATCAAAAAAAAGTTTTTTTATAAAAAACTTTGGATTAAACACAAACCCATCCCACCTTGGTCCATCCTACAACACTGTTGTGTTCCTTCAACAAGTGGTGGAATATCAGACTGATGCTGCTGATGGAAGAAAAGGGTAAAAAAAATTATGTGATACCCAGCTGTGAAGCTAATATAATTTACTGCTGAAAAATTGCCAGCCTACCTTCATATCCTTGTATCCCCTGGGGATCATAATGCCAGTTTATGCAGGTTTATGAGTACCCACTGGCTTTGTAAGGCTAGAGAGCTCTGTGCAATTGTTCTATCATGTTTAGCTGAGGGAGAGCAGGAGTGGGTGAGGTGATGTTACCCAGACCCGTGTTGTTTGGGGAATTGCCCAGTGATGCAGGCAGCTCCCCCTGCTTAAAGGAAGCTCTTGGTAGCAGACTGATTATATCAAACACTCAATGCCCTGGCAGCACTTCTGAAAGCCAAATTCGGAGTGAATGACAAACTGTTTTTCCGTTCCTTAGGAAGTACAAACTGCTTTTGTTTTTGCTGCTCCGCCATTCACTGCATGTGGAGGATTTGTTTATATTAGGCTGTGTAAAAAAAATCCATGTTATCTCAGAGCTGGGCAGATTAATCCAGAGGAAGATTTACTTGAGTGCAAATCAAAGGCTTACTTTTCTTGGATAATTCTTCAGTGTCTTAAATTAAATCCATCATGCTATCCCTGCAGTACTCAAATATTTCAAAAGAATTTGGAAACTTTGCTGTCCATTGCAGTTTGTAGCCAGACTGGAAGCATTGGGTGTATTGCTGTCTTTTTTTCTGTTCTTGGGCTTTCTGCTCTGGTATTATTGTATATTGAAGAGCTCTGAGGCCCAAAGGAGGGCTGTAAAAATAAAAGCTACAACCCAAATCTAGGACACGCACTCCTAGTTCTGTGTAAACAGATTCTAAGCTGAACCGGTGTAACTGATGTGCCCACAGCTGTACTTAACTAATCTCTCCCTACCCAGAAACAAGAAAATATTCCCATGGTTGCTATACTTGTCTAGTTTTCCTAAGTGTTCCAGGCAGGAACCCTTTGATTTAAAATGCATAAAATGTATTCATCCCCTTCTATCTGTTGCTTCAGGTGTTAATTTATTTTCCTGTACTGTATTCTCAGGTTGCTGTTGTTCTGCAGGTACTGGCCTACTGGGGTGCTCTGCTGCCACATCTGCATCAGGCATCTTAGGATGCTGTTGAGAACAAAAAAACTCCTCCTGCTTCACAGTTTTTCATGTGAGTCATAGGAATGGCAGTGAGTTCCTGTTTGTGAGCACATACCTTGTGGATACCTCTGTACAGGGAGGGCTTTAGAAGTGGGTAACATTTTCATTCCCAGCTTTTGACTTTAAAGTACGAGTGTGTGGAGAATATGGGTCTCAATATATTGATAGCTGGAGATGGGCAATCCAAGTAATTTTGGTTGAGCTCTGAGATTCAGCAGAACAACATTGTGGGTCTAGGTTATCTAGAAAGTTGGGCAGGATCAGTTCTGAGTGTTGACAGATAGTTTATGGTTTGTGTATAGCAGCTTGGCTCCCTGGACTGATTCTTGTTGTCTGGTGTGATCTGGAGGCATTCCTAGTGAGAAATTGATTCCTGGCTCTTCCATTGCATCCACAGGGCAAGCTGGAGACTGTCTGCTTTTCCCAGCAATTATAAACACTTTTCAGTTGATTGTGTATGTAAATAAAACAATTAAAACAATATATAACCAAATAGATAACCAAATTATCAGTTGCTGATGCAGCTCTTTAGTCTGAGTGAAAAAGTAGTGTGGCCCTGAGGCTGAGCTCCACATCTGGCTGTCAGCCTGCAGGAATGGTGAATGCAAGGGACTGGCCTGGAGGAGATGGGGAATTCAGTCTCTGAGCCAAGGACATTGGGATCACTGGGAAGGATGGAAAACCAGGTGCAGGAGCAAAAGTGATGTTTCCATGATGTGATTCCAGCAAAAGGGTAGAAAGCTTAAGAAGATAAAAGGTTAATTAGCTAGAGTTTGGGGTGTTGTTTGGTATGTGTCATGTAAGGTTAGGAAATAGCATCTTTAATGAAGCCTCTTCCTTTGGGATTTAAATGCTGGGTTCAAATAGCAGTCAGGACAAGGAGAAGTTTTGTTTCCCATGTTACATCAAACTGAAAATGGCAAGATATCCAAACCAATTGGCGGCTTGCACTGTCAGGTGCAGAAGGCTGAGAATCGCCAGCCAATTCTTTCCTGGGCTCTTCCTTTAATTTTTTCAAGTTGTTAGTGTGCAAAGTTTGTCTCAATTATTTCTGCTCTGGGCCTTTATGGATCAGCTTCTTTCCTTTTTGTCTCAGGGAGCGCTAAAGCAGAGCTCAAGTGACAAACATTTTTGTACAGCAGTTTTCTCCTATATGTTTTGTGCAGCTGTGGACAGTCCTGCACACCCCTAATTTTCTAGATTTATTCTGTCCATTATTCTGTCCAGAGTTGGGTAGAATATATTTTTTTTGCATTGCTACTATAGATTCTATCTAGGCTCTGACACTAGTGAGGTTCCAGTTCCATGTTGGCATGAGACTCTTCTAATCAGTGCTTGCCTTTGCCTCACAAAACATATAATTCGTGTATTTCCAGTGCTAACAGAAGGTGTTTTCCATAAAGGTGAATGCATGAACAGTTTTTAAGACGACTTTCTCTATTATAGTGGGATTGCCTGTGTATTTCATGTCTTCTAAAATCTTTACCAGCAAAATGATGGCCCTGCTGCTGCATACTTTGGAGGCATTGTCTTAGTATATTCAAAACAATGAGTAAGTTCTCCCACTAATTTCCTTTTTCTGTCCTGGTGAAGATGGTAATTCTGAATAGTGTGAACAAGATGAAATCAGTTCATTTCTGCTCAGATTACATTTTTGACAACTTTCCATAAAGCCTAGATAAATAAGAAACTTTCTTTTCATAAGAAACTGAGATAAACAAGAAACTTCTGCTATGGAGGCATTGTCCACTTTGTCAAAGGTTTCTTGGAAGCAAGTTAGCTCTGGACAAGAGGTGTATCTGAGCTATTCAATTTTTTTACCAGCATTATTGTACAAGGTGAAAATGTTGCCTATGCCAGGAGGAGCAGTTTGCTTGATTCTACCTGTAATTTGCTGTCAGGTCCTCTGGGAGGCATGGAGAGTTACTGTGACCCTATGCCCATTGCAATTTCTCAGATATGCTGCTTAGGTTATAACATCAATTCTTTTTTTCATTTTTCAGGGTCTGCTGCTTTTCCACTTTATCTGTGGGTGAGAAGTGCAGAGCCCTGCACCCTGCTTTTCTTATTATCTTCCAGATTCATTTTATCTCTGCTCAAATCTTGTTGGCATAGTTCTGTGTCCAGGTGTTGGAGTTTTTTTATCCTGGCTCAGAACAATCCTTTATTTTAGTGAACCTGCCTTATTTGGATAGGCCCTGTTGTTCCAGTCTGATGTAGAAGTCATTGGTCTCATGACTGACTCAGCCTTTCCTTCCACAGGCTGCATCCTTTATTTCTGAAGCAAGTTATAGAGATGCTGCTCCCTTGGATGTTCTCGTACAATACAGTAAAACTAGAAGGCTATTTTCGCGTAAAACTGGATGACATGGGTTGGCTGGCATGAGCATGTGTCTGACATTGTAGTTGGCCCAATTTAAAAACTAGATTATCATTTACAGCTGCCAAAACCTTAATAGGATATATAGTATTCCAGATGATGGCAGAGGCATTTTCAAATGGGGTTCAGATGGAGGGCTTATTGCTGTCTCCAGTCCTTGTGATTAGCAGAAGTCATGGACATGTGTTAACATTTGCAGACCAAATGTGAGAAACCAGACTGAAGACTTCATTAAATCTGTAATCTGCTATAATTTGCCTGTATATTTATGACTGGGGAAAAAAAAACAGCCACACAAATTCTTTCAAGAATTTACTTCCAGGCTAAGATCTATTTGAAGAAAAATAATTTTCCTGTATAACATTCCTGTGAATTCTTGTAAAGATGTAGTGCTTTGTATATGACCTAAGCCACGTGTATAAGCCCCAAGAAATAGCTGTGGTGCCACGACTGACTTACCTACAGTACTGGCTTCAGCCACCATGCGAATTTGTCTGACCTCTGCTTTCCTGCTGTTTTTCAGCTGGTTTCCTATTCAGCCTCTGGCTTGGTATACTCTTTCATGACATTTTGGCCCAGCTTTTGATTTTTGATGTTAAGCACTGTTCAACAACTTTTGAGCATATTGAACTTTTGAGGGAATTTTAGAACTTGAACAAGTTATGCTGTCTTGACATTGCCTTTTGAATGCTATGTTGTTTGTTTTCTTAGTGCTTCATCCAATTCCCTTCCAGATGTTTTCTCAGACTTCGTCCCCTAGGAGGTGCTCTGAGATAATTTCCCACTGATTAACTGGCAAGTCTATTTTCTGTGTGCTCCTTAAATCCTTGTTTAAGCTANTGTAGAAGTCATTGGTCTCATGACTGACTCAGCCTTTCCTTCCACAGGCTGCATCCTTTATTTCTGAAGCAAGTTATAGAGATGCTGCTCCCTTGGATGTTCTCGTACAATACTCTAAAACTAGAAGGCTATTTTCGCTTAAAACTGGATGACATGGGTTGGCTGGCATGAGCATGTTTCTGACATTGTAGTTGGCCCAATTTAAAAACTAGATTATCATTTACAGCTGCCAAAACCTTAATAGGATATATAGTATTCCAGATGATGGCAGAGGCATTTTCAAATGGGGTTCAGATGGAGGGCTTATTGCTGTCTCCAGTCCTTGTGATTAGCAGAAGTCATGGACATGTGTTAACATTTGCAGACCAAATGTGAGAAACCAGACTGAAGACTTCATTAAATCTGTAATCTGCTATAATTTGCCTGTATATTTATGACTGGGGAAAAAAAAACAGCCACACAAATTCTTTCAAGAATTTACTTCCAGGCTAAGATCTATTTGAAGAAAAATAATTTTCCTGTATAACATTCCTGTGAATTCTTGTAAAGATGTAGTGCTTTGTATATGACCTAAGCCACGTGTATAAGCCCCAAGAAATAGCTGTGGTGCCACGACTGACTTACCTACAGTACTGGCTTCAGCCACCATGCGAATTTGTCTGACCTCTGCTTTCCTGCTGTTTTTCAGCTGGTTTCCTATTCAGCCTCTGGCTTGGTATACTCTTTCATGACATTTTGGCCCAGCTTTTGATTTTTGATGTTAAGCACTGTTCAACAACTTTTGAGCATATTGAACTTTTGAGGGAATTTTAGAACTTGAACAAGTTATGCTGTCTTGACATTGCCTTTTGAATGCTATGTTGTTTGTTTTCTTAGTGCTTCATCCAATTCCCTTCCAGATGTTTTCTCAGACTTCGTCCCCTAGGAGGTGCTCTGAGATAATTTCCCACTGATTAACTGGCAAGTCTATTTTCTGTGTGCTCCTTAAATCCTTGTTTAAGCTACGGCAGGATGATGTGCTCGTTTTCTCTTTTGCTATAATCTAAAACTTGACAGTCGAGATACTCTCACTATAAAGGAAGATCACTTCAGATAGTTATTTTG
>VYZS01016109.1:44206-98513 GCA_013400695.1 Neodrepanis coruscans
CAGTTTGATTCTTAATTGAAATTGCACTGTAATTACACTTTGTGTCCCGATGGACAGTTGTGTGTCTCATAAACCACCACAATACATTGGAACAATCTATTATCATCAAGTAATACAGAGCAGTCCCTGAGGAACTGCCTCCTCTCATCTCTGCTGGTGGTGATGATGACTCCTCTAGGACAGCATGGATACAGCTGCTATCAAAGGAAGTATACACCTGGGTGTAAGAGGTTGGTGACTTTGTTGCTGGTTTCAAGGGATTTGGCTCCTCCTTTTAACCAACCTGAAGCAGAAGTAAAACACCCAGGTCACTGCAAAAAACTTGTTTGAGNTGATCCCTCTTGACAATTTGTTCCAGTAAGCAGTCACCTTCACAGCGAAGAATTTCTGCCTCCCTTGCAAAGGCACCCCGAAGGACATAAAGAGGCTGTCATATGTTTGACTAAATTCCTGATTAGGGCATGAGAATATCAGGAGCATGGGGACAAAAATGTGCTGCTCGGTTTGTGTTTACTTTTGTTTTCTGTAGTTCTGATGTTTCCTTGTTGAAATAAAATGCAATTTTATTTCAAAAGGCTCACTGAACTTTGTGCTAAGGAATATAGTGATATTTATATGGAGGATCACTTGCACATTGTACCTTAGTCCTCTGCCTAGGAAGAGGGATGGAGAAGAGTTTTGTAACACTTGTCTTGGCCCTACCAGCAAGAAGTGAGATGGACCTGGCTGAATTTGAAGGTCAGCTGTGAGTAGGATACTATTTTCTACCTAACTGAGTAAAACACAGCTGACATATCTGCAAAAAAATGATACAGAAAACAATTGCTGTAGCAGCAAGCCAGTTCTGCAGTAGTTATTTGGCATATGTTGCATACAAAAACTCAGGACAGTTATTTCTTCCTGTACTCTGTCCAAAATACATTTTAATGGTCTTAACTAATGGGAAATCTGTCACTTTTTCCTAGACTACTCCTTGGTTTAGGAGCCATTTCTTCCAAACAATCTCCATTTCCTTTCTTTTGGTCAGATTCATACAATTATACCTTCTCTGGCCTTTCTTTCTCTGATTCATCCTCTTTACTTTATACATGTCTATGAGAGTTGTACAAATAGTCTGTACCTCTAGGAAAGTTACCTGTCCCAGGAGGAATTTGTCAGTGCTGAAGATAGGTTATCCATCATGATAAAAATGCCTTATGGAGACAAAGGGAAGTATGGAGTCTTGAAGACTTGCCTGAAAAGTTAGGTAATTGCTTGCATATGAGGCTAGTTAATCACTGTCATGATCTTGTGTGTTGAGTGTTGTGTGGTGGTTTGGGGCTGTCTAGAGGGGACATGCAGAGTTGAGAAGATGCTGTTACAAGATCAATGTGGCTAAATGGCAAATGCTGGTTAAATCCTAGAAACACAGTGTGAAGGCTATGCAAACCATGTCCTCAAACATGTGCCTGCACTCAAAATGGTGTGCGACTTGGTAGACATAGGTAGATGTGTGTCATTAGTGTTATTCTTGGTGGAAGTGTGAAGGAGCTGTGATTACCTCACTTCAAGTGGGTACCTAAAACCAGGTAGACCCTGGGGCTTGATTTCACAGTATGGCTACTTGTGGTCTTTAGCTCTGTACCTTGCTGTTTTATCTGTAAATTGAGGGTAATGCTACCCTGCCCTCACAGGAGCTTGTTAAATTTCATGTTCGTGGAGCATTGAGACTGAGTAATATTGAGCAGGATACATTAAGGGAGGTGAAAGTAATAGCACTGTGTACACAGTAGGACTTAAGAGCCTGTGCTGAACCATCAAGGGGGAAGAAAATTGTGAGGAGCTGTTAAATGATTTTTGCCTTTCCTGAGGTTCATGTTTTGTGAAGCAATAGTCTATGACTTGTCTCTTTAACACTGTCTACACTGGAAGCTTTTTTCTGCCGTTATAAAGGGTGAGTTCGGCTTTTCTCGATCACTTTAGCATTTAGGCTGGGTATCTAAATGCTGTGTGATGAAGCATATGAGGAGGATGCTGGGAGTTACAGCTGGTGCTCTCTGCACACTGACTCTTGCAGGTATTTTTCCTCTTTAGCTGGACTGCAATGAGTCAAACTAGCTGGGTGAACATAGGGACAAAGTGACCAAGAGGAAATCACTTAAGGAACAGCAAGTCCAGAATTAATGGCAAACTGCTGTTTTGTCCAGTGATGGAAATAATTTCCCTGAAAAACTATTTGTGATGATATGTTAATTGTCTTCCTCCAGCTCATGTCATGCCATCTGGAAATTGCCAAAGCGTGGCTATTAACAACTGGCTTCTCAGGTCAGCAGGAAGACTGGGCTCCTGATTTGCTAATCAGAGTATCAGGCAGTTGCTGCTGCTGCTGTCTGAGCTTGCAGTGTGAAATACAGGAAGGTTATGGCTAAGAGCAGGTTTACTTACGTCAAGCACTCCCTATCTACTCTCTTGTCCATGAGGAATTGGTTGTGAACACACCTTTTGAGTGAAGTAAGCAGCTATGGTTCCTCGTCCCATCCCAGACAGGACCATTTCTGCTTGGGATTGTCCAAGGAGTATAGTAGAATGCACTGCTCTCCTCCCACAGCAGGTTGATACTGAACTCCCCTTCACACAGTTTGAAAAGTTCAGGTAAAGCTTTCCCATCCAGAGGATTAATTTATCTTGAGTTTTTTATCTACAGAGAAGAGAAGGGAGTTCAGATTTTTCAGTAAAGAAAACAGTGCAGAAAGCAACTGCAGAATCACTTGCAAACTTGATATTTTTTCCTGGGAGTTCCATGTGAGAACAAACAAATGAAAAATGTAAACTTTCTAAGACAAGATATTTGTAGCTGTACATTACCAGGGAAAGCAAGGATGGCATTTCTGAATGTGAGTGATTTGAATACCTTGTCTGATGGGCCACAAACTTCCTCTACAAAAGAATTTGTCAGACCACACAGGAAAAACTTGAGGCAGAAATCGTTTACTTGGAGGGAAAGGACTCAAAATTCAGGACTCATGGTAGGAAAAAGAGTCAAAATTGTAACAGATAAGTGGTGGTTCTTCCAGTGCAATCATTCCACTCAACAAAACTGACAGGAAGGAATAATCCCCTCTACCTTGTTCAGTGCTTTCAGCAGAGACGCCAAAGGCTGACCGATATTTAGGACAACAGTCACAGGAAGTCACAGAAATCCCCTTCCACTAAATTGACATGATGTCAGACTGGTTTCCTTCAAGGACACTCAGGTGATGTTGAAAGCCATAGAAATAGGAAAACATAATATTAAAAAAACCCTTTTATTGCTTTTTTGAATATGGAACCAGGCATTTTTCCTTTGTCAGAAGCATTGTGAATGTCTCAGTGACATTCACCTATTTATACAATTCAGGGGTTTTTTACCAAGGAAAAGAAACTGTCTTAGTTGCAACGCTGGTATGTATTAAAACCTAAAGATGAGGAATAAATCTACTTTGCTCATGACTAATATGTACATTTGCAAATAGAAAGGAACATTGTGAACCTTTCACTTTTCCTAAAATGTGTCAGTCATCTGGAGCTCAGTTCTCTCTTAAAAAATAATTATTAAAAAAAAAGCCACAATTGTGGCTTTATCTTTATTTCCCTTCTGAATTTTGAGCAAATTTGCCTAGCTTTTTATAACTCACCAAAATGGCTGGAAACATGGAACAAAAGTTGTTGGGACCAGCACCCAGACCAATGTTCAGTCCCCACAGTCATGTCTACAGCAGCACCATGGTTCCAGTTTGCACTGATGTGAACCCATCTCATCTTTCCCCTCTGGAGTGTTCTTTCTGCTTGGCTGCCCCTGTGCTGCAGCTGCCTGGTGGGGCAGGAGCTGCTCTTGTACTTTCATATGTTTACCTTCAGTAAGTAGTGAGGCTAAAAACAAAATCCAAGATTCCCACTTCCTTTTCTTAGCACTTGCTCTGGATAAACATTCTTGCATTTTGTAGAGATAAAATGAAAATCACAAAACTTCTCAAATTTGGACGACACTTCAGGTTCTTGAATAGCTTTTATCAGTCTTCCTAAGAGTGTACTTCTAAACAAATAAATGTTTTTCCACTGATGTTTACAATCAGAAGGGGCAGACAGAAAATTTGAAAGCAGTGAAAAATAAATTGGTCAGTAAGTATCATTGCCAACAGGCAAATAGAAGAAAATAGACAGCATCTGTTATGGAAATACCTTTTATTTGAAAGGTGTTGTCCAGTCCAGATTCTCAAAGATTACTAGCACCACTGTTGAGGACGCCTGGCTTGTGTCTTTGATTATGTTTCAACTTGTTCACATGTATCTTAGTGAAGAAAAGACCAGTTTAACAAACAAAGCCTTTTATTCATAGCTATACAGGTTTCATATTTCAGTTTTGTGTACAGATAATTACATTGTGTATCTTGACATTATCATTTTTCATGTTTGCTAATAGTTGCTGCTTGCCAACAATTAGTGTATTTCTGGAGACTTAACTTCAGGCAGTTGTTTTCTCTGTAATCACATTTGATTCAGTGAAGCACTTGGATTCTGATTTTGACCATATGAGACCATTGACTCCAGGGGTCTGCCTTAAAGCTGAATTTTGAGTAGGTCTGTGTAGTTTACTGGATCACGGCCAAATCAGGAAGAGATGTCTAGCACAAGTGGTCCTGAATAACTAATATATCATTTGAAGATCAAAATATGAGGTGTGAGTCAGTTAAGTAGGATCTTCGGGGCTGCTACTCAGCAATACTGCAGCTCACAGCTGCCTGAGATAAGATGTTGAGCTCCTGCAGGATCAGATTTTCATACCAGTGTTTGCTGGTCAGAAGCTCTATTCTAGGTATGGATGCACAAAATTCTCTTCAGACTGGATGTCTGCCCCAGAAAGATCCATGAGAACAACAGGGAGGCATTAAACTCAGTGAATGGCATCAGTTTGGTAAGACCAGATCAGGCTCCTGGTTAGATATTCTGCTCACAGTTCAGTCCAGTGGCACTCAACATATGCACTCACAACTTGTGATTCAAACAGGTATTTGCAGTGTTAAAAGAGTGCCACTTACCTTCAGAGTGCCTTGAAAACATTAGCTCACAAGATCTTTGAGGTACAAGAAGCTTGTTTTTTAGAGACTGAATTTAGTATTCTTTGCATGCTTCAGTAGAGGGAAAGTCTCTTTAGCTCTGATGCAATGAAGGGGGCCATTTTTTGTGATTTGCAATTGATTATTTTTCCCCACTTATTTTATTTGGATAAACCTTACTTTACTGGAAAACTTAGGTCTCATCACTGCTAAGTCACAGGTCCATATTTCATGTCCTTCATGTTACATGAGGTAAAATCCCTTTTCATATCAGTCAAAGTATAGGGTATTACATCTTCAAAGCTTGTTTTAGGGATGCTGTGTAGCTCATTATTCCCTTCTGGTGCCTGAAAGTGGCCTGGTAGATTGTGGTGACCTCAGCAAGGAAGGGTGCAGACCAACCGTGATGTGCTTGAGTGACAGATAGAGATATCCTCCCAAAAGGAATGGCTTTTGGTTGTTGGGCATGACCTAGACACAAGATTTTTCGGTCACTTGTTGAATGGTATCAATTCAGGAGCTGTCTGTGAATGACAGGGCACTCACAGAACTCAAGTAAGACATGTCTCTCTCCCTGCCCGTTTCCCTGCAGAAGACAGCTCCAGGGCCAGTGCTCTGTACAGTGGAGGAGATAGCTGATAAACCATGATAGGCTCCTTTGTATTCAGCTGGTCTCAAGAGCCAGAGCTCCCATCAGCCGCTGCACAAGGAAAGTGAATCCTGTGTAACCATCATACCAAAAGGAGATAGTAAATCCTTCAGAGAAGAGGGAAACTCTAGTTAAGAAGTAAATACAGAAAGACATTTCCTACCTTATTATATGCATGTCATACTTTATCAGACAGCAACCCATTTACTTGAAAAGCAACAGGCATATGTTCAAAGAACCCCCCTTCGCCCGCTTGTTGAATTTCTATCACTATCATCAGTGTATTCTGCCTTCCTGCCTATAGGAGAGGAAAAGGATAGAGTTGGAATCCCTCCTCTTTTTTCAAATGCTTCTTTCAAATGCAGAGTTGGAACCTTTTCTGTGGGGAGGAGAATAGTTCTGGGAGTGCAACAACCCATCAGAAAATCCTGTCAGCTTTCTACCCAAACTCATCATGTTTCCCAGCTCAAAAGTTGTAACACTGGCAAATAGCAATTTTAAGTTAATCAGAGCATCTTGGTTTATGACTCAACCATGGACTTCAAATGCATTCACAAATCATAAAAACCTCCCATTGTTGCTGGCAATGATTGCTCAGCTGCTTTAGAAATGTCTCTACTCCGCTTATTTATCTACTGTATCTTGGATGAGAATTTTGTCTTATCACCTTGCCTTACATGGTGTGAAAGCAGAAGAGCTGCCTTGTCAGGAAAGAACTATTATTTTTGCCCTTAAGGACATGGGGGACATTTAAACACATCTTTTTCTTGTGCCTGTCACTCAAGAAAGTGATTAGACACTGAATTTGGAACTTAATTTCCATTACAAAGCAATACCTGCCTGTGTATGGTACACTAACTGGCTAAATAAGATGGTTTAATTCATTCTGTAAACTTGAGCTCCTTGAGCTATTGTTGATTGTGTGTGGCAGCATTAATCAAGTGTGTTACATAGAATAATTTTGACTGAGGTTTTGTATCTGTGCTATGTAAGGAAAATATCTGGGTAGCATTAAGTACAGTTTAAGCTGAGTTTGTTCTCACTGTGTGCCATAAATGGATCAGACATGTTCATCTTTCAACTATCTGAAAGGTGTTTTGTGTAACTCTGAAAAGTAGTTGATTTGGTAACAGCCTAGTCACAAACTTCACGTAACTTATTCTGTTTCTGCGTGATTCTCTGTCATGCTGAGCTGCAGGCAGTTTTTGGGGAGAAGCTGTTTCAGCAAGCCTGTCTCCAGAATGGCCATTAGTTACTGAAGAAGGGCAGATTTTATATATATATCTATGTATGTGTGTGTGTGTAAAGGGTATATATAGAGCTAAAAGTTTGTGAATGTTTCCTTGCCATACTAAGGAGTATTATAGGAATCTCTCCTACTGACCAGCACTGTAGAGTCAAAACTGGGATACTGATAGCCTTGACTAAGACAGGTTTATTGGACTAGCCATATAACAGTATTCTGAAAATTCCTTTCAACAAGAACAACATTCTGTGGTCTAGGTTATATTGTTGACAGAATATTTGGAGGTCTTGGTCAGTTGGGAAATGATTAAAATTTTTGAAGGTGTTTTTTTGTATTGGTTACTCACAAATCAAATGCAGATGTAAAACTGCTTGAGCTCTAAGTTTGGCCTCAATCATTCCTAACATTTCAACATCATACTGTGCAAAATGGCCCCCACTTAAGTAATTTCCAAATGACTGTGCTTCACATTTTTATTCTGTTACTGTCATCAACCTCACCAGATGCTATAATCAAAGAAGAGCTACTAATGAGAAGTTGCTGGTAAATTTGGCATGTCTCAGTCATTTCCATGAATACCTGGAGAACAGATTGAGCATCTACAACAGCCAGCAGGAATCAATAACAAAACTAAGAATGGAAGCATGGATGTGAGCTGTTCTTTCAAACAGCTTCATGATCCAAACAAATAGCCCTGTTAGTGTCTACAAAGCAACAATCTGACTCATGAACAGGGTGAACTTTTCCAGTTACGTGGTTCCACTATTACACTCTACAACTAGATCTGGAAACATAACTGTTTTCTGCATCTAACTGAGCATGACAAGCAGTAACTATTTTGTAACTGAACACAAATCTGTTATTTTAAAATATTATTCATACAGCTCAGTACACCACTGACTGACAGAAAGTTACAAGTATCTTGGTGCTCCATCAGATCTCTTTTAAGATTATATGTATCAAGATGGAAAATTTAGATTGTTCTTTGCTGCAAATGTTGCAGTCACTGGCTAAGACTTTCCATGGTTAACTCTTTCTTATACAGAAAAGACATTTTGCAGATATTTGCATGGCTTAACATGTGTTTACATATTTCCTCACCCAGACAGATTTTCTCACTGATTGAATCTGAGAAAACCTATGGAGAGAGAGAGAAAGAATACGGAGAACAAAATGTATGCAACATTTTTCTCTTGGTGTATGTTTCCATCCCAGCTGTTCTTGCAATAGAGATGTCTGAGAGCATTTTGAATGTGATGAACTGTGACCTTCAGTGAAAAATAGCCCATCCCCAATACACAGAACTAAACTTCATCAGACTAAGGATTGTCTTCACCCTCCCTCCAATGTGCAAGTTCCCTTTATGTAGATCTTCATGATAGAACAAGACAACATTGAAGTCTGAACACCCAAATATCTTGGACAAACATCTGACTCCAGGACCCCTGTGGCTGCCCTTTATGATTATCCTGAGAAATAGTTGTAAAGTTGAAACCTGTTTGTAAACAGTTTTGAATCAGAAGCTAAGCATCTGGTCTCTGTGCAGCATTTCCTTTTTGCCATTTTGTGAGTTCTTGTGCATGGGAAGATTTGTATTGTTGATGGAGAGTGATTTTTGAGCCTATGGCCAACACGCATTTAGCCCAGAAATAAGATTTTGTTTTTCTGTTTAATTTTGAAACAAAGGTAATATATTTAAGTCAAGTAAGATTATGTAGTCTGTAATCAGAAATCATGGCATGTGCCCAAATGACCAGGCACAGAGACTGAGCAGTAAGTTATATGTTGAGAACAGTTTGGTGCTCTGGTCCCTTGGGAAAAGTTATGTTTGGCTCTATTAAATTAAAAGAGGGACAAACCCCCACAATCTGTCTAGAGGAAATTTGTAAACAGAGGCGCTGGAAAAAAAATATATTGAAAAATTGTTCAGCAGTTCTAATGATTTAACAAATACAGTATGGATACTTTGGTAGGGGAGGACGATGGGATGTGTATTAGAGAAGGCTGGATTGAATCCAGACCTCTAGGATGATTTTCTGTGACAGTTTGGTTAATTATAAGAACCACATGAAAAAAAGGCACATAAAATTCATCCTGTTCTAAAACTTTCCCAAGAGCCTAAGTCCTTCTGAAAGGTTACCCTCTGATATGTAACACATCCCATGTTGTTTTACTAAGCTATGACTCCATAATAAGTGTTTGAAATTTACAGCTTCAGTTAGTTGTAGACTTGAGAAGTGTTTATTTTTTCTCAGTTGTTCTTGCTATGTAATGAATGTAACTCACTGAGTACTCTGACTGAGCCCTGGACTCTGGCAGCTGTATTCTTTCCAAGAAATAGCACATTGGCTACAGCACACTGGTAATACTAAGTGAGGTCCTTCTGCCTATTACAGAGTAATAATTTGCAGACTGAGGCAGAGAGACTAGAACCAAAGTCACACAAGGTCATTTCTGGCTGAACTGAAAATAAAGCCGATGTTTTAAAGGCAACTTAGAAAAATTACAGCCACTTATCTGTATTGGTTTACAGAAAGAGTCTGTCTGCGTATTTGGATATGGTGGTTGCAAAATGGGGGGTTCCTTTTCCATAAGTAACTCATTTGTTTCGGTGAGTTAAAAATTCCCTATTTGGATAAAGTCTGTGGCTGCTGGAAATGATCATGATTAGTACCATGTTGCATACAGCTCAGGGTTTCTTGCAGGCACAATGGGAGCTGCTGTGCATGAAGAATCCTGGATCTTCTTCAGGAGACTTTAGAAGCATGTGTTTGTCTTTTGAGAAAAACTGAATGTGCTTTATGGGAAAAGGAAACTCTGCCATTAATACAAGATGTATGTTCTGTAAATGACTAATACAGCAACTAAATTCCAATTAGAAATATGTTTCTGTTCATCAAGACTGATTACTTAATGCTAAGTATTTGATTTATTTAGTATTTTCGTCATGTTCTTAACAATAGCTGCACAGCACTTATGCAAAGATTTGTTTCAAAAGAGGACCTGGTAGCATTTTGCCGTGTAAAGGAGCTCAAGCTCTGTGCCTTGGCCTCCTGTTGCCCCCAGTGAGTACCTGCTCTGTGCATGGTGGTCATAGGGTGGGTTCCCACAGTTGCTGCCCCAGGCAAGCAGTGGTTGACCCTGGGCTCTTGTGGTTGCCCCTGGGTGGGCTGGCAACAGACTGTTCTGTGCTGCAGGTGGCAGTGGGTACCCAGCAGAACTGCCTACACACTGTACAGCTCCTACTCTAACTGCCATTTCTCAGTTCCTGCTATCTTTGTCGACGTTTTCCTGTTTGAGCTAAAGCACTTTTGTTGGAGCCTGCTTCAGACTAGTGTGTGTATTTTTCTTAATAAAACTAATATGGGGTCCATTTTATTTTTTTTTTTTAGATAGTTAGAGGCAGTTTGCAGTTCTACCTGTGTTGAAGGGAGGCAGGTCACTGATTCATTTTTTACTAGCACCAGTAAAAATGAATTGGTCACCTGCCTCCCTTCAAGGGGAAGGTATTTTATTCTCCTTTTCATTATTTTTCCTTTGATACTCTGAGCTGCACTTTCTCACTGGTGAGCCAGCTTCTTTTCTGTCTGTTCCCACGTAGCATTACTTTATAGGTTTCCTCTGAGCTCCTGGAATGTCACAGGGCTGTCAGTGTGTAGGGCTAAGACAGGAGTATTAGAATTCCCCTGTCTGTCTGAATTGCTCTCATGAGGAGAAGCTGGGCTTGGTAATGTGTCTACTACTCATGTGCCCCATGCATGAACGCTGCTCAAAAGTGACTAAGTGCCCCAGTCCTCAGTTGCAGCAAACACTGCTGGTGTGGACAAGGCTCCTGAAAGTTTTCAGTCTTTGCCATAGACAGGGTCAAGCTTGGCATTCTGTGTCTGTAATGATGGAAATCCATCCTGCCATTTTTTTCACTACAAATCACTGTAGGAGAGCAGCTCTGGACCTGCTGAGGCAGTAGTCACTGTGCTTGTTATGATGACCCAAGATAACTGAGCTTTCACAAAGCCCCATGTAGAAGTGAATCCTTTCCACAGACACTATTTTGTATCTCCCTGCATTAGCACCATGCAGGTTTTCATTAAAGATAAAACAAATTATTTCACTCTCAAAATATTCTTTTTTCAGGGTTTTACTGGAACATAAAATATGACCCTTATGAGGTGGAGGATGCTTCAAGCTTGGACTAAAACTATTGTGGGTTGAGAACCAAGGGGTTTTTTAGGGAGGGAGGGAGGGGGGTTGTTTTTCAAAACATTTTTGTTTTTTTTAAGAAAGCAAAACAGATGGATCCCAGCAGTTTGCAGCGCACTGGCTGGTCTGCCTGTCGGTGCCTGGAGGGCCAATGCGCGCTCACACCTGGCCCTGGCCCCTGGCTGCTCCATGGCTCCGGTGGGAGGTGGAGGCGGCTGCTGAGCAGCTGCTCCTGGTCCCAGAGTGCCGGCGGTGGCGGGGCGGTACCAGGGTGTGTAGTGGCTCCCACCAGTCCCTGCCCACATATGCACCAGCACCCGGCAGCAGGCTCCCCCCGTGCTGGTGGCATGGCCAATGGAGTGGTGCAGAGCGGTGGCTGCCGAGCGGCAACGTGAGCCCTGCGCCACCTGGCCCAGAGCCCAGACAGAGGGGTGGCTGCTGCACTGGCTCCAACTTGCGCTGCATGTGAGGGTGGCGGTGACCACAAGTGCGGTTGCTGGCTTCCCCCACCCGGCTTGCACTGCCGGTGAAAGCAGCAGTGGTCCCTGCTAGTCCTGCTGGAGCTGGGGTGTATGCTTGGTGCGGAGCTGCCCCTCCCTGGGCACTGGGCGTGACTGGTGGAGCAGTGCAGAGTGGCAGCCGGGGGTGTCCCCGTGCCAGGGCTACCCCGGTGGCACCGTGAGGAGCTTTCCGTTGCTGGCAGTGCCGAGTTGGCTGATGCCGGCGGCTGGTGTTGCATGGTGCTGGCAGTGGGTGCATGGTGGCAGCAGCCCCTGTGGCAGCCGCAGCACGCGGGGCCACTGCTGTGGTGGCAGTGGCCGATGAACAGGGAAAGGCCAGTCCCCAGGCCAGTGCCACCATGTGAAGTGGACCTGGGCGGCAGAGCATGGTGCTGCTGGTGGCCCCAGGCCCCCAGGGCACCCCACGGTGTTAGCAGGCCAGTGGCCCCTCCTCCCAGCAAACTGCAGCCACAAGGCATTTTGGTGAGAACACCGCCATGTTGCCTCGTGGTGAAGTCTTGGAGAGGAGGTGGTGCCCAGAGCCATCATCCAATGAAGAGGTGGCCTGCCCTGGAAGGATGCCCTGAGAAAACGTGAGAACGGTCAGCCTGTAAAGGCAGCAGGCACAGAAGTCCTGTCTCTTTTTGTGGCTTGGCTTTCATCCCAGCTCCCTCTCTCTCTGCGGCTTGGCTCCCCTGTCAGCTCCTGCCTCTTGGCTCAGCTTCCTTGGTCTCTCTCTCTCTCTCTGTTTGCAGCCCGGGCAGCAGCGTGGCTGGATCAGCAGCTGATGCAGCACAGTGCTGAGGACCACGCAGCTTCCAGCAGTGGTATCTCTTCCCCTTGGGGTCCCCTATGGTTTCCTCTCGCTGTTTTTATTTTCCAGCAGCTCCAGAGTGGGACCAGCACCATCCACAGGCCAGCCTCCTTTCCTTCATTTGCTCCACCAGCCCAGGAGCCAGCCTGGAGGAAAATAGTTTGTTTTCTTCTGCGTATTATTGTCAAGTTTACTATTTGTTAAATAAAATCTTTTGGTTGTTGTTTCTTTATATGATCTCTCATCACTTGATAATGCCCCCTAGCATCCAAACCAGTACAAAAATATAATCCAATTGTATTAAAATATAACAATTTCCCCTTCTCAAATCACTTCATAACCAGCTGGGGGTGATGCAAAGAGGATGCACCCTCCTTGGCCAGGAGCTGAACAGGATTTTTCTTCATTCAGCAGAATGGAAAAGTAAAATAGAGAATAACACATTAGGGACTTATGTGCTGCTGTGCAAACAATTTCTTGGCATCAGAGCAAAGCCAAGCAACCCCACCAGTGCTCATTCACAATCAGGTCAGCAGCAGGAGGGTCAGGTTCATTACCTGGGGGATTCTGCTCAAGTGCAGGCTCCAGTCCAGTGAGGAGATGTCAAGAAAGAGTGAAGGCAATGTAATCATCTCCGAGTATAAAAGTTACAGTCCGTTAGAGGAGGGAACTCATAACATCCTGGAATGAGTGAAGTGAGACTGGGGCTGAAGGACAGAGGAATTTGGGGCTGGAGGATTTTTTGGCTTTTGAGATTTTATGAACCTTGCAAACTGTTTTATGGGTTCACAAAGAAAATTTTTTGTAATTTAAATCCTTTTCTTTCCAGGGCCACGCAGGTTAACAACAAAAATAATGTCAAAAAATGAATTAAAGCTGAATCTGTTCTGCAAAGACTAGAACATCCTACAGTTCAGCCACGGAGAAAAAACATGCTGCCTTTATTCACTCAATGGTGAGTAAATGGCTGCTCATGCTGGCTGCAATTTGTTTCTAGCCTCATCCTTATTTTCAGTAACTTTCACTCTTTTGTGTGTTGTGTTTATTTTGTTGGGGTTTTTTTGTGGTTTTTTTTAGTCTGTTTTTTTGTAAGAAAACAAAGGTTATGAAATAAATCCATTTGTACATAAATGTATGAGTGCCTTTCAATCTCAGCCATCCAGTGTTTTTACTAGGGTAACTAATTTCACTCAAATTTACCAGAAAGACACAGTTCTCAAAGGTAATTTTATTATAACACATTTTGTGAAAATAAGTGCCTGAAGAGAAGGGCAAGACCTTGCTGATATTTTGAACAAGGGGCAAAACTTGAGGGAGTTGAACTCATCAGGCATTATAAACTTATCCCTCATGAAAAAAAAAAAAAGAAGGGAGATTGCTCGGGAGAAACACACCGTGCTGCAGCTTCAGGAAAAACTTACAGCTACCATTAGACTGAAACCCTTACAAAACTGTGTTCTTAACTCGTGGCCCTCTCTGGATTTCTGCTTTGCTGGATGTCTCTGTAAAGCAGTATGTAACCTATAACATCTGAGAACAAATCAAACTGACAATCCAAGCAGCATTGAAACTAGATCAGTCTGTTTGTTATTCCATGGCTAGTCATGAGAGAAACGTGGAGCATGTTTCACAAATTGAAACATCCTGAATTATCAGCAGGCCTGTGACCAATATGCATTTTTGTTTTTTATTGGCAGTTACTGAAGCCAAACAGGACCAGACCAAGTCTGTTACTTCATCTCTGTTTCACTGGAAATGTCTCTGTGGTCTGATTGTACTCCTAGAAATATCAGACATGTCTTTGCATTGGAGGATGCTGGATTTGAAGGCAACATTTTGTGAATTGATCCTACTGTTTGTGGGATGAACTCCCTTTGGAGTCCACTGCTTGCTCTGGACTCTAAAAGACAGTCATATGTGAAAGGAACAGTGATGTGAATGTTTTGAAGTTGGCTCTGGATAATGTTGTTTTCATGTCCAAATTTTCACACAAACCCCAAAATTTCAATAGTAAGCTTAGGAATAAGGAAAGAGTAAAATATGTAAATATTTTTCTAGAAGGAATGGAGAGTGGCTCCCTTCTGGTCAACATATCTGTCCTGTACAAACTGACAGATATTCCAGGGTAATGAGTATTCCTCCTGCAACCCTTTAAAAGCAGCTTAGCTTGCTAGCAAGGCGGTACAGCAGCTGGGCTGCGGCAGTAAGTGTTGTATTTTCCCCTGCTTCTCCTGAAAGATCATCCTGAGTTTATCACCCCTTATACTCTTGTGTTCATGGCAAACACTCTCCTGGTCATATACTAATACTGCTACCAGGTAAGTACTTCCATGACCAAAAACCAAGTGCCTAAATGTATGTTTAGTGAAAGTAATTTCTGAAATTTTCCACCACAGCTTTTCTGCATTGGGGTCCAGCATCTGTCCCATTCAATTTGGGATTGCCTCCCATGTGCAGTTGTTAGGGAGAATATGATTGTTTTGTACAATGCATGGAGATGCCATGTATAAGATCTGTCTTCCTATATCCAGCTATAAAGTCATTCATTTAGTCAGTCTTTGAGTGTTTCTGGTACCCTCCAACCATCATCTATTAGTTATTACGAGGCCAGGAATGCTCTGTCCTGATATCCTCAGAGTTATCTTTGTGCCATCCAGGGCCAAAGGTGCTCCAGGCTGTGGTGTGTTGTGGCCTTTGTTGTGCCTTTGTACAGAGACTGAATCTTGCCCTAAAAACCATATCAGGGAAAATAGCCTGCTTTTTGGTGTGAATTGATTCCTGAGTAAGCCTTCTAGACCCTGGTTAGAGGGGTGATGGGTTTCCCATCTGGCTAGGTATGCAGTGTTGCAACTATAGGTCCTGGCTGTGTGCTGTTCTAGACAAAACTGTAAAAATCTGCTGTCAAACAAGACCAGCAATGGAAGGTTTCATTGCTCAGGCCTTTTGTGGGGAGAGAAGAGTGAAGATGCTGGACTCGATCCATCGCAGGCTTCCTGCATTCTTTCTCCAGGGTGAGTGCTCCACAGTACAATTCTCTTATGCTCTCTTATCAGCGATGGGAAGGTGTTTTATCACTGGGTTGTTGCTGGCTCCTCGCTACACACCTCTGAGACAGGAATTGTCACTCAAGCTAAATTAAATAATGCTTGAATACATACAGGGGAAGGAAAAACAAACTGTAAGGAACTGAATCCAGAGCACCTGACATTCAGAACTGCCTGCTCAACATTAGCCTTTTCCCCCTCCCCTAATCAAGTGCTACTCTTGCAGATGAAACCTGGATTTCCAGAACTGTACAAAGGAGTCAGGCACCCAACTTCTTTAGACTGAGACGCCTAATGTCAGAATTCAAGATTACTGAAATCTTCTCTATCACTAGTTCTTTGTATGCTCTTGGGAACACCAGTTAACTTGCATTAAGTATCCTACTCCATGCAGTAATCTCCCCTCAAAGCTCAGTGATACTGCAGGCTGTGAAGATGTGCAGTTGTTCAAGCTTGGATGCGATGATTTACGTAGGCCAGAGCAGGGTTATTCCTGGAGGCATTAAGGTATTTTCTGATGTGGCAAGGCCGTGGGAGCCCTGTTTCACACCCCGCCTTCAAATCAAGGGGATAAGCTAGCACAGTAGTAGTGCACAGGCTCTGCCATGGTTGACATGTTGTCATGGGTATAAAAATGAAAGTTAAAAACNGGTCCCCAAGAGCAACTGGGGTGAGATACTGGGGGGCTGTGGCTCACATCATTTGCAGACCAGCCCCATACACAGCCTACAGCAGGGCAGGGGCTGCCTTCTCTCAGGCACAATGGTTTGAAGCAGCTCTCTACATGCATATAATACAGTTATATATATTATATTGTGGGAATTGGAATCTACAGCTTCCACTTTTCTTTGGGATGAGAATGTACGGACCTGGCGAGGAAGTAGACAATTTGGCAGCTCAGTAAGCCTTGGCTGCGAATGGAAACAGATTGCGTGGACTGCATCGAGGTTTGGACTGGGAAGGGATGGGGTCTGTCCATTTGCTGGGAGTATGGTGAGGCAGAGAGGCAATAAGGTGTAGGATGCCTGTAGTATTGCACAAACTTGGATATCTTATAAGCTGCCTGATGTAAACAACCCAGAGTTCATGTTTATGCTCTCAGTTCCCTCAAAGTGTTGTTTTGTCTCATTTCATTTTGTGGAGCTTGTACCTGGCAGAAACAGGTCTGTGCATATCATGGAAGAAACATTTTCCCGAGGAGAAAAAAGTTAAATCTTTGGTGTGTTTTCACACACCAAATTGAATTTTAGTATAATTGTGGAAATGTATATTTATGGCATTATGTCAACAATTATTAATATTGTTGAAGATAACATTATTTTCTTTAAAAAAAGTTCTCTTGAACATATTTTACTTACCTATGTGTTTGTCAAACAATACCTGAACAGCTTCCTGAGCTGAAGTAGAGGGAGAACTGTGTGTAGAGAAGAGATATATGGATGGTCTATGGAGGGAATGTATTAATATCCCTGGTGAGGGAGCTGGATGGGTCTCTGCCAAATTCCTTGCCATCACAGAGTTTCTGTGGCAGGCAAAGGAATCCCACTCTCCATTCAAAAATATATCATGCCTCCAGGCATTGTCTACCCTAAGCTTTTGAGGCAGTTATTTAAATACTTGCGGCTTTGAATTGCTTGTCCTTGATAACCTCCAGCAAACTTCTTTGTTAAACCAGGCATGACTTTGACCCACATCCTTGAATCACAAGAAACACCAGCTGACATCTGTCTGAAGCAGCGAGTAGCCTGGAAATGGGACACCCCTGTGGCTATGAATG
Source organism: Neodrepanis coruscans (assembly GCA_013400695.1). Lineage (NCBI taxonomy): Eukaryota > Metazoa > Chordata > Aves > Passeriformes > Philepittidae > Neodrepanis > Neodrepanis coruscans. The sequence goes on from VYZS01016109.1 coordinate 61,509, forward strand.
GCTTGTCTAGCTGCTTTTTCCTCCTCGAGGCAGAAGACCCCTCTGCTGACGGTGTGGGCCCTGCAGCAGTGATGGAGTTTTATTAACGTGTGCTATCAGGCTTTCTGTGCATTTACTGAGCAGCTGAATACTACAGGATAAGTATCTGGGGACAACATCTATTATTATGACAAACCCTCTCAACTCCCCCAGAACCATACTCCCTGCAAGCAGCATTGGGCTTCTATTGTGATTCAAGTCCACACTTAGCCCTGATCTGTTTTCAATTTGCTGATAATGATGTCGTTTACTTCTTAGTCCGGGTGCAATTGCAAATCAAATTGGCTCCCTGCAATTGTTTTGCTGTCTCTTCCTTCAGTGCTATGCTCCTCTGAGCAGCATTTTGGTCTCACTTGAAAACATTAGTGTGTTTTCACACTAGGAAGACCAGGTGAAGGAAGACCAGGATGGATGATTTTTATTTGTTTCATGACAGTTTCCCAATTCCTTGCTGATACTTTTGATTTTGGTGTTTGCAACATACCAAGTCTGGATCCTGAACAGAACCCAGGCAGCACTAGGATTGAAAGGCCTTTCGCAGGGGGATTGGAAAAGGCTGCTGGAACAATTAAGGCAAGAGTAAAGCAAAGGTAAGGGTCAGAGAGATTTTACTGCATGCATGCAGCAGTTGAATAAAATTGGAAATTAATCTCCTGGGTCTGGGGCTAGAGACAGCATTTACATCTCTCTCTCTGACAGCTGCAGCAGAGGAGTGCTGTGCTTTACCCTGTTACTTCTTGCAAGGGTTTGAGCAATACAGCAAATATGCCTATATCTCTGCCCTACAAAGGCTGGGAGTGAGGATGGATTTAGCAGTGGTGTTTGGCCCACAAGACCAGGAGCAAGCAACAAGCATCTTCTGCTACAGGCATGTCCAAGATGCCAAAATATCCAAATGCCTTGTTGGTGGTCAGTTTCTCTAAAGCTGAAGAAGCCATGGGTGTTGAGTGTTTCCTGGGTCTAATGTTAATGTGAAAAAACATACAGTCATTATAGTCTTGTAGTGGTGGAATGGGCTTACAGAGATCTCCTTCATCATTCTGCTCTTAGGCAGGAGGATTATTTCTGGACAAGGCTTATGGTTGTTTTCCTGACTTCTTATAAAAACCCATCCTTAGGTAACCTGCTGAAATATTTAACTATAGAAATAGTTAAATAGAACGTATGATAGAAAGCTTTCTTAACTTCCTCGTTAAACCTTACTTGCCTAGAGTAAAACAGATTTTTTCTTTCTTTCTCTTACAGGAACATGGAGAGCAATCAACCATAATCATCCTGACCTTTTAAATGTGAGAAGATTGCTATTATGTTTTTCCTTAGTCCTCTCTTTTGTAGACTAAACAAATCTACTTCCTTCATCTATCCTTCCTGGGCCATATTTTCCATACCTCCATCCTTCCTATTACTATCCTTTGGACTTTTTCCAGTTCTCTACATCTGTCTTCAACTGCGGTGCCCCAAAATGAGTACAGTATTCCAGAAGACTGAAATCATTGCTCTTGTGTTATATACACATAACACTTGTGATAATACATCTTAGAAGGAAATTTGTCTTGCTTGCAATGGCATCGCACCATTGACTCATTGAGTTTGACTTGACCATTTTATGCTGTGCAGTTGCCTGTTCAGTCAGTGCATAGCTCATCATTCTCTCCTCTGTTTCTGCACTTGATTTTTCCTTTTGATGGTAATACTTTGTACTTAAACTTACCCAATTTCGTATTTATTAGGACTATCTCTTCAATTATCAAGGCCATTTTTCATTCTGATCCTGTCTTTCCAAGGTGTTGCAGCCTCTTTCAATTCGTAATCCTTTGCAGAGTTTAAAAGTGAGTTCTTCTGGCTGATATTCAGAAAATTGGACAGAGTTGTTCATTCAGAGGGCTCTAGGAAAATGGTTGAGATCTATTAAGAGGGGAGGAAAATTGTGGGGCTTTTTCCCAACTCACTTGTATGTGACTATTTAAAACCCTTCTGGTTGTGGTGTCCTTTCATTTTTGAACCCTAGCTTTTTTTTTAGCTGTGTATTGCAGTTGTACACTAAAAACATCTTGTAAAACATCTATGAATATTCATACCTTAGCGCTATTTCCTCATAGGTATCTCCTTTCTTTTCTAGGCCATTTGTATTAGAGATGTATTGACTTTTCAGGCCCGAAATGAGATCAGTTTTCATCATGATTTGTATTTAGGGAAAAGACTTACTTTTTAGTTGAGAAGTTATTGCAAAGGCATTCTCTGTAATGTAAGAGAAGAGACTTGAGGATTATGGTCTGTGATAAGAACTCTGTCTAGGTCTTTAACTTGGTGGATTTTGTTTCTCTTGCTCATTGAAAGCTCTTCAGGAGTATCTGCTCCAGGAAAACCCTAGTTTCCTGAAATTCCCCCTTCCATGTCTGACCAGATTTCTTCTTGTGCAGCCTCCTAGTATCAATCCTTGTCTCCTTACTCTTTCTTGATCCCATACCAATAATGCTTCTTCTGAGGCTGTTTATCATCTGCATTTATACAGCAGATGATAACAGTTCACAAAAATGGTAAGTGGGAAGATACTTAACAATAACTGAAGGAAAAGTGATTTCCTTGTTCTCATCCTTACAAATAATTTGCTAAAAGCAGAGCTTCTCCAGGAGGCTCTGGAAGTAACATGTGCAGCAGACTCCATTCCTGCAGCATATTTCCCCGGCAGCATGCTGACAGATACTGCTCCGGCCAGCAATTTTAATGACATCTCTGTCTGTCCAGCTGTCAGAGGACTGCTTGAGTATTTTCAGAAAATCAGCTTTAATAGTCTCACCATTTCATCTGTTTAAGGTCGTTAGTCCCCAGGTAACTGAGACAGACTGTAGTTACCTCCTGTCTGCTGCACTATAAATCCTTATTTTCACTCACACATATGCACTGGAGTCAGTCTGCAACTTTCCTGTGATGTGGTAATCAACTGTGGGGAGCAGTCATCTCTCCAGCACTTCTGTGAGAGGATGTCTTTCTGAAAGCTACACCCTCTGACCTGGATTTTGTCTGCCTAAATATAGGAGTTGCTGGAGAAAGTCCTTTGACGAGGATGTCAGTGTAGTGTAAGGAATGGAATAGTCCCTGGTGGCTTTACTGTCTGTGAATCCCAAACTCTTTGACCTGGATCATGAGGGTCTTTATTTAGGGACTGCAAAGCTCATGAAGCAGGCAAGCCAGAGAGGACAGAGCTGGTAACAGCTGCCCTTGGTTCTCTTCCTATGCAAGTACAAACGAGGTGCCACCCTCAAGACACCTTGATAAGTAGAGGAAAGGCAGGCAGTGCAGGATGGTGCTACCTTTGTCATTCTTGTGTCCAAGGATATCTTGGCTCTTGCGCGGCTGAGAAATTTTGTGTTGTCACGGTTGGCTCATCCTCTCTCGTCAAGGACAGAGCAATGCAGGCAACTCCCTTTCCCTGTCAAGGAATATCCATACTGGGATTTGTATGTGAGAAGCAATTGTTATCTACCCTCTGTAATCGCTGAAAACCGCATGCACTTGGAGGCAGCTAGGGCTGGGGGAGCCTGTTGTACAAGTCAAGATGAATTAGAAGGATGTCAGGATGATCTCTGTACATAATATGGAGAATGAAACAGGCTGGGAAACATTGGACAAATGAAAAAAGGGAGCAATCAAGGAGAAAAGCTAATTCTGGGCAGGAATACTTGGTTTGGCTGTCTTCCCTGAGGGCTTGTTCCATTAACATTTGTATATTCAGCAAAAGCTGTCTTTGCAGGGGTAAAGAGATAAGCAGAAATGTACTAATGTTTAGTTTAAAAGTAACAGAGCTCCAGGTTTCAAGTGCTTTCTGGCTGGCTTCCTCCTCCTCTCAATGAAATACTCTGGCTTTTCTGCCACAAAATATGCGAGTGAGCCTGGGACATGCCTAGGTTCCCTGTGCACATGTGGTTCTGTTACCCTCTTCTGATTTCATCCAGATGTCTTTTTTATTATTATTATTACTAAACTGTGCTGCTATTAATAACTTGGAAGTAGGATTGCATCTCTGAACAGCAACTGGATACAAACCCAGAACTTCATTTACTCTTCATTTAGCGCTGGCTTCTTTCTTCAGCTGTTTACCATCCTAATACTAAAAGATGTCATCCTGTTTCTGAGAATGCATGATCCTTTCTTTTGCCCCTCTGAGCTTATGCCTGAAAGTTACTGTTATAGTAGTAGTTATACTGAGTGCTGTGTATTGTTATGAAAAAGACAGTAAGAGCCAAGTCCTCACAAGTGGGTTGGCTGGCTGGTGTAGCAAGGCATGTGAAATCAATGCGATGATTTGGCTGAGCTGAGGTCAAAGTATTCACCATCTCACAAAATAATCCCAATGTTGTCTTTAATTACCCATAGTTTGCCATATGCACACAGGAATTCAACTTCACTCAGCATGCAGATGTCCATTGCCTGGTCCTCAGCACAAGCAACACATATGCTTACATGTTTCATCTCAAGTATCAGTTTCATTGACTGCAAAAAGCTGCTGCTGAGTTTATATTGCAAGTTCCAGGGCACATCTGGAGGGATGTCTCTTGGAAAAAGAGACTAGTTGCACCCAGAAATTTTGCTATAGAAAGAAAGCTGCTGGATTCATTGCTTTGCTAAAAAGCCCAGATGTGGCACCTTTGTTTGAAGTCATGAGAAGAGGGAGCCTATAAATGGCAGTTTAGCTTTGCAGGTGAGACCTCTCCATGTCAGATCTGAGATAGGTCTCGTGTTCAGCCTTGGCTACACTACTGTTTTCAAACTTTAGAGATACTAGACACCTAAATTGGTGACCCTACCATTCAGTTGTATGGAACGTCTGCAATTCCCTTTGATTATAAGTAGGGATGCTGAAGTTTGGGGGCCTAGATGACAACAATCATCTGCTACCAATTGACATAGAGAAACCAAATATGAGCCAAGCCTCTAGGAATGGTATTGTGTAGTGCTCTGAGAAGTGGACTTGATGATCCAGCAAGCCCTTTCCAGCCTGCATTCCTTTGGTTTTGAAGCTGGAAATATGAAACAGTGATTTCTGAGGATCTTATTAGCTTTGGCTTTAAATGGTAGCACATATCTCCTGAGGATCATTCATAACATGGAAAACTTCTCTTTTTTCTTAATGGTAAAACCTAAACACTTTGTTCAACAGTGATTTAATGGACGGAATATTCCCATTGTCAAAATCTGATGCTAATAATAGACAGATGGCTAGCAGTTTGAAAACCAGTCAACACAAAATATTTGCTATATAAAGCCCAAACTGTTTTAACTTGAATAAAATTGAACTGCTTATTCCACAGTCAGATTGCAAATGAATTGGCAGTAAGTACAACCTACTGACAAGATGTATTTATACTGTAGAAATCTTGAAAACACATATACCAAATCTGATTCTGAGTGAATTATATACAAAGAAAAAAGGAGGTGGGAAGAGGGAGCCTGACAGAGGATAAGAGCAAAGCAGTGATAGGAAACAGCAGAACTGACAAAAAGGGAGAGCTGAAGACGAAATTTATTGGCTTATTTTTAAGAGACAGTGCTGCCACATTCAGAATTAGGTAGTAGTTATACTTAGTGCTCTGCATTGTTTTAAAAAAGTCACTAAGAGCAAAGTCCTTAGAGGTGTATTGGTTGGCTGCTGGTATCAGTTGCATAATCTACTAATGTTAGATGTTCATTGATATCCCTCCTGTTTCTTCCTTGGAGCAACCAACTCATAAAAAAACTGATAACAGGAATATCTCAGAGCCTGAGTGTTGTGGGTAACTTGATGGAGAAGTTGCATCTGGAGCTGTTTCTAAATTATGAAGGCTGCCCTTGAGTTTGGATCATTTAAATTCCAGTCTTTTGTCAGTGCTAGTTTTCAATCCTCAGTTCACTACCAGCAATCCCAAACTTGTGGTTTCCATCTACTGTTATCTCTAGCCTCACAAGCTCTGAGATGTAAGAGCACAGTCTTTGTGGGGAGCCCAGTGAATTCACCACTTGTGATCTAGGCTAGCAGGAATTCCCATAAGAGCAGGAAGTTCCCTGTCATTTTCCACTGCTACTTACTTCCTGGAACAAGGCATGAAAAACGTGCAGGATATCTATTATAGCCCTTCTTCAGAGATGTGTCCTGCTGTCTAATAGTTATGTTAAAGAAGCCCCATGTGAAGATAGTCACGTTAAATAATTTTCCAGATAAGCACTAAAGAATGAGACACCAATTTGAAGATCTGTTTTGTTCTTGCACATGGGAAAAGGACAGGAGCTTTCCATTGTCACAGAAAGCTCAAGTGTAAAGTCTAATATATTATAACAACTTCAGGGCTGCTCTTGAGGATAAGAGCTATTGACTGGCATCCACATTAAAATGAATCCCCACACTGAGGGACAAACAGTGGAAAATATCATAATGGAAAATGATGTTTGAGAAAGAGCAGGAGATACTGAATGTGCCTGGATTTATAAAACAAGAACAATCTGCGTAGTAGCATTGCCTTTCTTGCAACTATTTGAAGGAATAATGAAAAGCCAGAAGGAAGATTTAGAGACACAAAGCAACCTATGGAAGAACTGCAAGCTGTCTATTACAAAGAGTACTCATGCAGTAGAATATTATTTGTCAGCACTTGATGTAGAAAAACTTTCTATTTTGAAAATGATGGCAATGAATAATCCTTAAAAAAAAGGTTTCAAAAGTAGTCAGTGAAAAAAAATTCAGTGGTTCTTTATTGTACATAAGATGGAAAGGATATGAGTTTAGTAACATGAAGAGCTTCAAGACAGTGACATGCTACACCTGAGTGTGAAGAAAACATGATCTCATTAGATCTACTGAGAACTTTTCAGAAGAGCCACTGAAACTAAGTGAATGTTCTTCCGAGGAAGGTAGGCAGTCTCTGGCCTGGCAAGCAAAACAGTTACTTTTTAGCATACAGGGAAAAATCTCCAGTCTGACAAGGGAGCTATGATTTTTTCCACTATAGCCTAGTAATGCAGAACAAAAGCTAAGGTTGACTCAGCTGCGTGATCCTAAATCTAGTCCTTTCAGGTTAGCTAGAAATCTGAGTCTGGGGAGTTATGGGCCTGGTGAAAAGTGAGGCTTGTGGTGATGCTTGTGACAGGAGTCAGGCCCAGCCAGTCAGCAGTGTCTCTGTGACACAAACAGGCATCAGTGGGTTAGAGAAACTGTGTGGGAACTGGACTGAGCCCTCAGAAAGCTGCTGCTAGAGGGGGCATATAGGGCCCAGGCCCATGACCATCACAGGGGCCAGGGGAGGAGCACACAAGGTGCTGCTTTGACCACCCCCTCCCTTGTCCATCCAGGCTCTAACACCTCAGTTGCACCTGGGGGTCTCCATGGAGATTTGTTCTCCCTTTGAAGATTCCAGACCCAGCCTCCACTGGAAACAATCATAACCAAAACAGTAACAACCATAACAAACTTGTCTTAACCAGTTCAAACTGGTCTAAACAATAACAATCATAAAAATAACAATAAAAATCATAACAATCTTAACAATAACGATGACAATCATAACCATAACAAAAACCAATCTTAAAAATAACAACCATAAAATAACAATAATAACAACCATAACAAAAAGAATAACAACCATAACTGAAACAATAACAATCTTAACAATCATAACCATAAAAATAATGATCAGAATCATAACAATAAAAATCTTAATAACAATGTCAATAACAACCATAGCCAAAATAATAACAAAACAGTAACAACCATAACCAAAACAATAACAACCATATCCAAAACAATAACAAAACAATCCCAGCCATAACCAAAATAATCCCAGCCTCAACCAAAATGTTTGCAGCCTTAACCAAAATAATCCAAGCCCTTACTACATAATCCCATCTTTAACATAAAGAATCCCAGCCTTAACATAACCAATCCCAGCCTTAATGTAAACAATTCCAATTATAATGTAAACAATCCCAGCCTTAATGTAACCAATACCCAGCCATAATGTAAACAATCCGAGTCATAATGCAAAGAAACCCAGACGTAATGAAAACAATCCAGGCCATAAAGTAACCAATCCCAGCCTTAACATATACAATCCCAGCCATAATGTAAAAAATCCCATCCATAATGTAAACCATCCCAGTCTTAATGTAAACAATTCCAACTATAATGTAAACAAATCCCATCCTTAATGTAAACAATCCTCCCATAATGTAAACAATCCCAGCTATAATGTAAACAATCCCATCCTTAATGTAAACAATCCTCCCATAATGTAAACAATCCCAACTATAATGTAAACAATCCCATCCTTAATGTAAACAATCCCATTCATAATGTAAACAATCCCAGCCTTAACCAAAACCATCCTAGCCTTATATCAAAACAATCTCAGCCATAACCAAAAGAATCCCAGCCTTAACTAAAACAATGCCAGCATTAACCAAAATAATCCCAGCCATAACCAAAATAATGCCTGCAATAACCATCTCCCTGGGGGAAACAGGATCAGCACCTGGGAGGGTACTTCAGCAGCAGATCATCTCAATGAGTAGAGAGTAAGGAAATCAATTCCATTGCTGTGTCTTGTTTTCCTTCTGCACCATGTTTGAGGCCCCTTTTAACCCCTTAGGTTGTATTCATCATTCAATCCACGATAAACTTTCCTTGAGCCTGGTGACTGCTAGAATAATTTTGACAGCACAGTGTCTAGTACATTATACTGGTCCCTTCTGTATATTTTCTCCTATTCTTCAGAGCTAGGCTTATGTTCAAGCATCTGGGAGAGCATCAACTGTAAATGTTTTCCATTAATGCTACGTTTGTTTTAATGCTGTGCTTTAGCGCACCGAGTTTCTTGTATGTCCCTTTAAGATTCAGCACAGTAACATCTGGATTTCCCCAGATGGTCAGTGGGAGACTGGGAGAAAGCTAAGTTCTCTGTAAAGCTGCCTGATCCTTCTCAAATGAGAAAATGCTAGAGAGTGACGTGAAAGGGATAACATAGCACATGCATCATTATTAGTCAGTCAGCTTTGGTGACTCACACTAACCAGTGCTGGAGACATGGCCAAAATTGAAACCAAGAAACGGAAGGGAGATAGGGTGAAGAAACAGCTCCACTCTTGCATGCATAGATGGAAAAACATCAGTGGTGAATACCTTAAGTGATCTGTAAATCACGGCATGGAGGGAGGTACTGCTCAGACAGCAGGAACACTTCAAGGAAAAGCTGGTGAGTTTAACAGAAGGAAGGACAGCATGTCTCCATTTTGGCATGCGGACAGATGTGTAGGGAACAATTGGGTTGAGATCAATGTATCTTCAAGCTCCACTGTCATGTAAACACAATATAACATAACACAACATAACTGCCTCTGAGGAATGATAGAGCTTAAGTACTGGAAGAGAGCCGTGGACACTTCACAGCATGTGAAGTCAGGCTAGCCAAGTCTGAAGCAACAGCATTCATTCAAGAGTTGTCCTGGTTTGGACAAACTGGGGGTTAATTAAAAAAAACAGACAAGAGATCACCAAACAATATACCAACTTTATTGGAAAAGTATCTCTAAATATATATATATTAACATGCATATATTAAAATATATAAATTAACTGTATGAAAATAAATGCATATATGATACGTGAATTAAACTGCTAACAGCAACAACAGGGAGAGAAAAACACCAACTGCCAACCCAAACCACCCACAAAACACTAAAATTCTAAATGTCCATTCTTAGCAGCAGAGAGATGCATGGGTAGACAAACCAAGCTGGACTGGGAAGCCAGCAGCTGGAACAGGGTCCGATGTCTCTCTCTCTCTCTCTGGCTCCAGGTAGCAGGGAAGGCAGCTGGCAGGGAGACATGGCAGCCAGCGATGGGAGAGGGGGCGAAATCCCGGGGTAGGCAGCTGAAAGCAGCAAATAGTCCCTTGTCCAAGTAGAGGTGGAATCAAGGAAGAGAGTTCCTGAGGCTGTGTCTGGGGTATATAAAGGGTCTGTTTCTTCCAGCATTCCCAAGGAAAATCCCTGGAAAAGCAGTCTTACTGGGAACTGATGCTCTGTTCCTCAGTTTCCATGATAAAGATAGCAAAATGTACTACCACTCTCAGAAACCCCAGGTGCGGGCCCGGCCTCCGGCCCCTGGCCCAAGTGGTGGCTGCCATCTCAGGCCATGTGGATAACTTTAGAACCTGGTAAAGGACACTCTGGGACACCCCCTTTCCACCCCCAGGTGACTCTTCGGAGCTGGGCAGTATTGCCTCACAGTTTGGCAAAAGATCCCCTCCTTGTGGGTCTAGGGTGTGTGTGTGTGTGTGTGTGTAAAAACAAGGAGAGTGGGATAAAAAAACTGATAAAAAACTTTTCCTCCCCGAACAGCCAAAACTTCCCCTCATCCCATGACAAGGGTGAAATACATTACATTTGGATGCACTCACCTCTTGTCTTTTGCAGTGCAAGGCTGCAAAGAAGTCTGATGCCTTTTCAACAGTAGCTTACAAATAGTTCTGTTAATGAATAGCCCTTCATCCTGTTTTCTATTAGAATATTCGTTGCAGTGTCATAGGGAATGAAGCATTGAACTGAGCTAACAAGCACAGCCAAGTCACTGATTCTCCATGCCTTCATGGAGACTGCTGCTCATTTGCCTGCCTCAAAGATGGACTGTGCCCATGATTTGGCTCTGGTATAAGGTAGTACCACCCAGTGTCTTCCTGAGGATATAGGGGCTTGTTTGGTACCTTAAGGCAGCCAGCCCAGCCCTCCCTTGTATTGCCAGAGCTTCCCTGAATCCAGAGCTACATGAATACAAGACAGTGTTGATGCACAGCATTGTGGACTGCCTGGCAACAGCTGCAGACAGAATCTGCCCCTCCTCATTCAATGTATGTATCTTAAGCTCCACAAATTTTGTAGAAGTTATTCCTGGTTAACACTGGGGAACCACTTCAGGAAACAGGAATGTGAAAAGAAAAATCTAAGAAAATCTAAAACCAAAGAGAGTATCTTTCAATATTTCAGGAGAGCAATTGTTGCCTTTAAATTCCAAGACCTTTAAGGTAGCAGCTGTATTTTAATTATGCATAGGTAGGGAATTAGCCCATAGTTACTGGCGTCTCCAATTACTATTATTGCAATATCTCTAGTTTAGTTATGAGTTTCCAAGGATGTGCATGTGCTGACAGATGGGTACCAGGGACAAAATTGCAGCAAAACCATACAACTGTAGTAACAATGATAAGTAGAAATGAGATTTTTTGGGTGTAAAATGTTTGATTATACTGCCTGTTAATTATATATGTTACAACTTTAACACTCCAAAGGCATTTTTTCTGTATGGAGTTCCTATTCTAACAGAATTGCTGTGGTTAGAATTACTATCAGTAGAGTTGGCCTCTTGTTACCAATCAGTAATCCTTCACCTAACAAAACATGACTACAAATATTTCTCCTCCTGGAGTCTGAAGTTCACTGTTACCCATTACACTCTGAAGCCAAGGCTTAATTTTTGAAGGGATCAATATTTGTGTTTGCAGCATGAAAGCCAAAGCTGATGACATACACAGAAGCCATGCTATTGATCTTGCAAAATCTAGAGAAAAGGTTATTTCAAACTGAAAAAGCTTTGGCCTTAGCATGACCCTGAGCTGTAATCAGGTACAGAACTCAGAGAGCTCCCAGCAGTTACATGCTAGCAGTTGGTGCAGGGAGGTTGCTGGGAAAATCTGATTAATCCTTGCTATGGTGATCAGCTTATTTTGTGAAAACAGGCTTCCTATTTTTTTAAAAGGAGAGATTCAAAGCTACTCTCACTATTTCATTTGTCTCAGATATTTGCAGTGTTACCAGTGTCTGGTATCTTTTCCCATTCCACACTGAAGAAGCCGAGAGAGGCTTCACAGCTGACTTTAAAGTCGTATTTCAGTCTGAGGTGAACATTTTGGTCCTTTTTTTTTTTTTTTTTTTTTTTTTCTGATAGCTCATAAAAATTCATCTTTCTGGTTTTGTTTTCAGCTACGGCAGAATACAGATTCAGCAATGTGCAACTGTCATTTTGGATCATGTTGATCTGACTATACAGTAGAGTACTGTGCATCATTTTATCTTGAATGGGAGCAGAGAGCTGGCAGCCAAGTGCCCTGTGAAGAGCAGATTTGGTGGGACAGAGCAAAGAGGAGTCTGTCAGGGATATTCTATTCCAGATCCAGCCTTCACTGGAAACTCTTTGGGAGCCTCCTTGCAGGAGGAGGCTGTGCTGGGACCTCTGCCCCACACCACGAGGGCCCTAAGCCATGGTCTCTGAGGAGGAAGCATACAAAGAGGAAAAACAGGGCAGCTGCTTGCATCCTGGGGCCATTATTTTTAAAGGCAGTGCAGCAGCAATTAATGCTCAGTTTGGCAGCAGGGCCTCTCTCCGGAACACTGACTAGTCCAGGTTCCTCCGTGCACCCTTCCCTTGCGGTGAGGGGTGGTGGCTCCCCAACAGTGTTGGCCATAGGGAACAACAGGTGCAGTGGCTGAGCAGGCTCCTGTTGTTAGGAAGTCATCCTCTAGATCTTGGGAAGCATCTGTGCTTCCTGCCACTGTGACTTCTCAGTGTGACTTTGTTGGCCAACAGAACTCCATACCCACCACCAGTATCACCAGGAACAGGAATATGAGGAAGGTTTGCATGGACTAAACATTGATTTGCCAAGCTCTTGAGAACATGAGGTGACTCAGGCAGCTATTTTACCTCTGTAAGCAGCAGGCACTTCAGGCTGTTTCAATCCATTTCAAAGAACAGTTTTATTCCAGATCCAAAGGAAAAACAAGTTTAAATGTTGTCTTTAAATAGAGAAGTTAAATAATGGTAGCAGCAGAAAACTGCTGTGTGCATTAAAATTGTGATGACTGAAGAATATGACTTGGCAAAGACCAACGTCCCTTTCATGCCGAGGGCTGCAGGGGCCCTAATAAACTTACAGCTGCTTAAATCCTGAAGCTGTAGAGAGAACGGCTTGTGTGTAGTATAGAATCAAACTGGGATGATGGGCTTACTTTGTTTGGTCTGATGGAGTCATGTTCCTGCTGCAGCACTGTGTGGATGCACAATGTGTGCTGCAGACAGTTCCCTTGCCTCCTGAGTCTGGGGTCCCTTTGTCTATTTGCTGGACAGACTTAGAAAGCTGAGGATGTTGGTTTTGTATGTTCTTCATTAGTATTATTTCAGTGTTCATTTTTTGCTGACAGTTTCTACAGAAAATATATTTTTATTAGAAAATACCGTGACCCTTCCCAAGTTTCTAGTGTTGGATGACATTTGAGTTTGTGTATGCTTTGCAATTAAAATCTTAAATGGTTCCTGAAAAAGAAAAAACCCTAATATTCGAAAGGGGGCAGATGTTTTCAAAAGAAAAATTAGCTGTTGCTTCTGAAAATTGATTTTCTGGCAAATGATTATATTACAGCCATTTTTCATTAAAAAATAATCTGTTGACCAGCTGTAGCACATTCATGTTTCAAGAGAAAGAGTGAGAACTCCATGTGCTGCAGTTTGTCTTGTTCAGTCAGAAGGTAGGAGGGGAAACAGTAGCCCAGAGGTTTTCCTGAGCACCGGTACAGGCAGAGCATAGAGTGTTAGGCTGATCCTGCTGAGTTGACAATGTGTGTGGCCCTACACTGAGCACCTACATCTAACTCTGGCGCCCCATTACAACACCCCCTACCCCTGGAAGGCTGTAGGGACACAAACCTCGTAGCCTACAGATGTAGGACAGGTGTCTACCTCCTTCTGCCAGTCTAAAGTCAGAATGTCTGTCCCTCTGAGGGGATGAATATGATTAACAGTTTAAAGAGCAAATAAGCCTTGGAGAGGGAAAGCATAAATGCAGCTCCTGAGCTTGCCAGTGACTCTGGAAATCACCATGACTATGCACAAGCTTGAAATTATGTTGCATCCTGCAGACATACGACGGAAGGTGGTGCAGATGTAGCGTTTGAGGCACCACAGCACTAAAATAAATGCTGGCTGAGGATGCAGAGGGCAGTGGCCCAGTTATGAGAGCAGCTAAGAAATGTCTGATACCAAGGCACTCAAAAGCTGCTGCAATCCCTACAATGTGTTGCCAGAGCTCAGCATTGCGGAATGTCCCATGATCTAGGCTGGAGGCTCATCAGGGCAGGGTCAGGGCTGCAGCAATGGGGCTGGGTAATTGGTAGCTTTCTCTTTTGTGAAGTTCTCACTTCAGGTTTGGTTTCTTTTTCTATAGCCCTCTTTCCTTGTCTGTCTGAATGAAAGCATGCATGTGTAGCTAAGGACCCCAAGTTAAAGGCTGATCCTCTGAGCATCCCAGAGCTTAGTGGTGGCTTTGTCTGACTTTTCCACACAGGAATTTTCCAGGATGTATTCTGAGCATCCTGGTACCTTTAGGTTTGTGATAGAGCACCAAACTTACAGAAGGAAAAAAAAAAAAGACCACTGCACTTTTCAAGATCTCTTACTAGCTCTGCATCAATACATTTGTAAGCTAAATTGTGTTTGCCTAGCATGTATTGTTATTAATTGCTACGTTAATGGACTACTGAATTCACAAAGCAAATGACTGCACAGCCATTAGAGAGAGGAGTGAGGAGCCAAATTTGTAAACTTACTCTTTTTTCCCTATCCTTTCTTAGAAATTAGAGGAGATTTGTATCTGTTGTGGTTTTGCATGGAAAGGTAATGGCTATGTGTGGCCTATTCTAACTGTACAGGGGATTGAGCCAGTCTTGCCTTTGTGAACGTCTGCTAAACCTTGGCAAGCAGCAGGCATGACAGGTGGCATTCAGGGCGCTGAACCTTGGGCTTCCAACTACCAATAAACTGTGCCAAGGCTTTAGCCCTGTGTTCTCATCCAGATGCAGCTTGCACTGTCAGTGTGTTCAAAGTGCTAGGGGCTGATATTGACAGAGCTCTCTGCCTGTTACCAGCCTGCTACAGAAGGTACCAAGAAATTCCAGTGTTACAAGTGAGAGGTGCAGTGGTAATAGTACCAGGAAAATACGAAGCAGTCACGCTGCCTTTTGCAAATGGGAAAATGTTCTACCACTTCTTTGTGACCTGCTTATCATACTGGTGAATCTATCGAAGGATAGAAATACTGAAATATAAGTGCTAGAAGATGGGAAGCCATGCTGATGCTATTCCCCACACTTACTCTCCACAAATATTCCTGCAAGTAAAGCTCAGACCACAAAAATGCTTGTAGAGAGCCCCAAGCTTCCTATCAGCACTCCCAGGAGTTTGTATCATGGCCAGTTGTCTCCTGTGCCATTTCCTTTGTTGAGAGCAAGTGGGCACAAGTAAATGGAGTTGAATCCAGCAATGTCACAGTAGGAATTAGTTTGCTTCCCATGTGCCATTATGCTTGAGCAAACTTTCAATGTTATCGGTGGAGTGTGCTGAGCAAATATATGCCCTCTGGCTGTATGCAGCAGTTGAGTGTTGGCATTGGACTACTAGCATGAAATCAGGTGTTGACCTGTAGCCCACCTCCCACTATGGAGGCACTCTGCCAGCAATCCTTACAGGGTTACAGGAGGTATGGGCTTGGTGCCAGAAGTTCCCTGTCATAGCTTTAGCTACGAGGTGCTCAGCAGATTTCCCAGCCAGGAACAAAAAGTCTTTTGTCCTATCCAAACTTCATCTGGGGGGGGGGGAATCTTCTAGACTGTGTTGTTGTCAGGGCTAGCCAGCTCTTCTTTCCTCATCACTCTCACTGTGTCTCGCATGAACTGCTAGTCAGCAGCAGAGTTTGCTACCTGCTCCTTAGCTAGCACTTGCTGAATTTCAAAGTGGGACAAATTCATAAGTTGATAGTTTTGCCAGTCAGTCACTATATCTGAAACTCATTTGTGGTCTCTGTGCCCTGTACCTTCATGTGTTGGAGGAAACAACACTTCATTCTAGGACATAGCAGTGTCCCAGAGGAACTATGCTCTCATTTGTGTGAGGCAGTGGCTTTTTCTTCCTGTATCTGTACAACATCGAGCACAGAAAGGGGCCTGGCCTGACGCTGGTGAACCTATGTGCCATCATAGTAAACATAGAAGCATGTGATACTTGTCAGGGTAAAGCACAATAATCGACTCTGATTTTTTTTTTTTTTAATTTGGCTATATGCATTGCTAGAAATTTTGCAAAAACCTAGCCAAAGGAGTTGTATAAACTGCCTTAAATGTAAACCAGATACTGTCAATTTAGGGCATTTGTAGTGGTGGTGTAAACTGAGCCAGAAATGCTGAGCTGTGGGTCCAGGAGACAGCCAAATACAGCCAAGAGTCTTTTTTCTGTGTTTAATTTAGTACAAGTGTGACTGGATAGGTACCAAGCCCTGGTCCTGGTCATGCTCTGTGTAGGGAAAGCTTAGGAGAAAGTGACTGGGGACTTTTGGTGAGAAATCACAGATCTTTGGTCAAGTTTTATGATGAGGTAACAAAAGTGGGAGAGTTGGTACCTGAAAAACCTGCCCTGAGGGCTCATCGGGTATGTTTATCAAAGGATATACCTGTGAAGTGCTATGCAAGTAGAGGGGAGTTCCATCTGCCCATGCCCATGCAGCCTGGAAACCATGGGAGCAGAAACTGGGTGACTTTATGCCTCAGCTGATAAAACTAACTACAACATTCAGCCTGGTACCTGTAAATTCCTATAAACTCTGGAGGACTGAAATGGCAGAAATGTGTCATGCAAAGGGCCATTCTTCCTCCCTTGGGTTTTATATTTGTTTTTAAATACCTGTTGATGACTACTGTCAGAAACTGGGCTGAAGTGGTCTTTATGAATCTACCTTTTTTTTTTTTCTGGTTGGCTCAGCACATGTGGCTGTTTGGAGGTTAAGCTTTTTGCAAAAAGAATTTGCAGATGTAGTTCAAATAAAGCTTTAAAGGTGACCAGTTTCAGTTCTACATGAGCTGCCAAGGGAGAAAGCTGCATACAAGAAGTGCATGCTTCTCTTGGAGGTGTGGTCCAAGCAGATCCAGAGGATTGGAAGCCAGGCAATTCAATGTGGAAATAAGGTGAAGACTTTTTTACAGTGAAGAGAATTAACTACTGAAATAATTTACCAGAGACTGTACTGGGTTCTCTATCACATGTAGTCTTTAAATCAAGACCATATGTCTCTCTAAAATATGGCTTTCCTCAGCAGAAGGATAGGCTCACCTCTCCACAGGGGATGATGTTCTCCAGCCACTGTGATGCCAAATACCAGGTGGCTTGACTATAACATTTTCTTCTGAATTTAAAAAGTTGTGGATCCTGTGAGCAGAAAGAACTGTGTACTCCATAACAGGAAATGTCTCTTGCATCCACTAAAAGCATCTGGAAAAGTCTTATGATTTATGAAGAAAAGGGTCTGGAATTTCCTCTTAAAGTTTATGGAAGAAGAAGGGTTCCATGCATGTGAAAGACCAGGGGCTGGACAGTAGCTGGGCAGGGCTGCTTCTTATTGGGGATCTGGCTGTTTAGAGTATAAAGGAAGAGCTGAGAAACACTGATGTACCCTGACTGCCTGCTGCTCCAAAAGCGGGTGTGGTTGTGAGGGCTGATGAGTGGGTTTTATGAGTGGGTTCCTGTACTGACATTTGTGCCAGGAAATGCCATGTTTCTGTAAGATGATGGGATAGGAAACACGGCTCCTCTCTTGCCTGCAGGTCAAGTCTGCAAAAAGTATGTATGAGAGTGAGGGTGTGGGAAAAACATGACAAGAGGAAACGCAGCTCAGCGGTGAACTGATAGCAGGACTCAGTTTAAATGTAAGGTTTAACTCTCATCGGTGGCATTAAAACCAACTTGGGAAGTAGGCATTCAGGAGTGTGTGTGTCAGTGTTTTCCTCTTAGACTGGACAGTAACTTGGCTACTGCAGGAACATTATTAAAGCCAGGTTCACTAAGTGAAGCTGTTCCAGAGAAAAGATAAACAAGGAAGAAAAAAAGAATCCCTCCCCACCAGAAAGTGTGGCTTTTCAAAGCAGTCTCATATGAGCTGCAAAATCCACATAGTCAGCAGTCCTGGTTCCAGCCGTCCTGATGCCTGGAGAGGTGACACTGTGCAAAGGGAGCTGCGAACAAGGTGAGAGGTGTGGGAGAACAACATGCACTGCACTTGCCAGGCACTGGCAAATTCCTTTGCATTGCATACTGTGCAGTCAGCAGGGGAGTCATGGTGCTCTCGTTGTGTTCTACAAATTATGCATCTCTTTCAAAGCTGATTGTTTATCCCTTGGCCGACTGAGGATATCCACATAATCCAGGACAAATAATTTTGATTCAGTGAACACTTAACTCACTTAACTACCTTTCCCAATCACAGCCATCACATTGGCAGGCTTTGCTGACGGATCATGCTTCATTTGGCAGACAAATTCCTGACATTTACAGCTTCTGCCTCGGTTCCAATAGAAACAGCCTGCATGGCAACACAATCCGACCCCACTGGGTTCCTGGCTCAGCTCATTATCATTAGCTGTTTTAAAGGCAGCATCTAAAAATCTCTGTACTACCCCTCTCAGCATTTCACGGAGTGAATTCTGTAGTTTGTATACAGATATGCAGATAGCAAAACACAGGCTGGTTCTGGGAAGTTTCTTCACAGTCATTGCTCATATTGAGTAGGTGTCTGAAAACTCTGAAACTGGGGTTATGTGTAAAGACACCTGTCATTCCCATGAATTCCAGCACACTGCCCCTACTCATGAAGCGAAGGAAATGCTTTACCACCTTTTTTGAGCTGGCTCCGCGCCAGTGGGCAGAGTACTGCTGAGCATCTGCAAATCACACGCTGGAAACACTGCCGTTCCCCTCTACTAATGGGCAGTGAATGTGTACTGCTTCTATGGCTGGTAGTTAATGCCTCTTCTGCACTCCAGCGCCTCTCCGCTCCACCCAGGGATCCATTACCAGGCTCAGACATGCAGCCTTCCGTATGAGCAATTCATAGGTGCACATGGGCCGGCCCCACTCTGCCTTCAGTCTGCTGCCCCAGGAACTGTGGAAATCAAGATCCTCCGGCTCTGACATTGGTGCTTCTGACTTACTTGATTAATTACATTCCCTGGCTCTGGATCACTCTTAAGTCTTAGAGAACAGGATCAGATTTCCCAAGGTTCAAGTGCCTACAAATGTAGGTGGACTCCTAATGGGATCTTCAAATGTTCCCTAAGTGGCAAGCCAACTAATTACTCCACAAAATCTACTTAGTTTTTCTGCCTCTGTGGGAAGGGGCCAGACTCAAAGGAACCAGACAGATCAACATTTGCATGAAATAATGAGCAGCAGGTAAGAGCTGATTCTCTGTCCTGTTCTCTAACTCACCTATGTACCTTATAGCCAAGGCTATTGCAGGGTTACACCATACTTGCTTTTAGATGCTTTTATTCAGCACCTTGGTTTGATCCATGCCTGATGTTGAAATCGTGAGTACAAAGAAAAACATGCATCCCAAGAGCATCTTCAGGTTGTGACTCCAGATTCTCAGCCTCCAGACCAACAGACTCCTCTAACTTTCCTTGTTTTTCTTGCCTTTTGTGGAGTTAAAATGCTTGTTTTATTTTTAGATCCCAGATTAAATAAGCAATCCCTGTGTTTTCCGATTGCTTGTTTTGAGCTCTTCTGAAAAGCAGAGAAGAGGGCACCAGAAGCAGTTTTTTCTTTTTTTTGCATCACATTTGATCCTTGTCTGTGATCACCTGACACAGACCAGAGTAGAGCCTTTCCTCTGCTGCACAAGTTCTTCCTCTTCTTTGCTACTCATGTCTTTCCTGGCTGAAGTGCTCCTTTGGAAGGCAGCAGACCAGACCAGAGCAGAAGGGGTGCCCATGTGAAAATGATAAGGGGTAGGAAGTCAGATTCCAGGCCTGTCTTTTCTTCTTGCACCAGCTATTTCCAGAAATATTGCTGGCAACAAAGAAGAATTTTCTCAGTTCAAAACTGAAACTCTTTTGAACTAAAAATCATAACTTTATCTAGAAATCATTCCAGTAATAAAACCCCCACCTTGTACAGATTTATACTTTTTCAATTAAGAATTGTCTCCTGAATAGAGACTTTCACCGGAAGAGAACCTTCTATCTCTACTGCAAGCGTTTGCCATTCAAGCATCTGAATGGCATACTATCTAATTCTGCCCAGTTATCCAGAGGTGTTTGTTGGATTTGCTTAGGCATCTTCAGAGGAGAAGTTTATGTGCCCACATCCAAACATACGCTCGGAGGACAGGTGCCTATATTGTGTTGCAGGACTGGGGTGCTTTACCGGCTGTCCCCAGGCTGAGCACTGGCCCCTAACACACCAGTCTGGTGTACCTTCTTTTTTTTCTCCTGAGGGTTTGGTATTTGCATGCTGGTGTTTTTATCATTCCTGGGTTCTTTCCAGTTCTCTAGCAGAACTGTCCCTGCACATTCCTGCATTTATACTTTCTCCTCCGTTTTCACCCTGACCCTCTACATGTCAAGAGAAATAAAAGAAATAAGAGGAAATAAAAACTGTGTGCCCTGAAAGCTGCAAAGTCACAGGCTAATCAAGAAACAGTGCAACATGGTGATGATTATTCCTGCACAGCATTTCCTGCTGCAAATAGGCCAAACCCAATTGATTTGAGAATGGGTTTTTTATATAACTTGTCTCAAGAGCAGGACCAATAACATTTTTACATGGCAGATGGGTTATAGTGCTTTCATTCTGTTTACATAGCTGGGAACATGACCCATCTTACTTTTCATAGCTGCCATCTGTTGGTCAAATTCATTGCAGTGCAGTCAACCAAGTCATGGTTTTGGTTTGTTGGTTGTTTTGGGGGTTTTTTTGGTGGTTTTGTTTTGTTGTTGTTTTTTTTTTTCCCCCCAGAACTGTAGTTATGTACAATTATGGCTTTTAATTAGGGGCAACTTTATGTAGATTGTTCAGTATTTCTGCAAGCCCACCAAGGAATCCAGACACATAATGGCAGTATGTGAAATGCTGAAGAACAACACTGAACCCTTATAANTTTAATTATTATTGTCTCTGAGAATTTAATTATGGGCTTTTGGATCAGTGAGCAGAACAAATGTTATTCCCAGTCTTACAATGGCTGCTCGAAAAGGGCTTACTGATAGTAGAAAATATTCTCTCTTTCTGCTTGCTTGCAAGTTTTTCAAAAAAATAAAGCAATCAAAACCAAACCTTTGAACAGGTGAGCACTCAGTCAAAGTGTTGGAATGATGGATTTGAAGTCTTCTCACAATGTTTTGTGCAGGTCAACAGAGGACAATAATTAAAAGATCCATATCAACATGGCTCAGGTTTCAGGCAAATTAGGAGCTGGAGAATGCCAAGAGCCTCTTACTCTTGAAAAAGAGAAAGGCCACATATTATTCCCTAAACTAAAGCATTGTTCACAAATTCTACTATACTAAGATCATATCCAGTCCAATTTTAATAAGTAATTATTAGCTTTGTTTATTTTCATGAATGATCCTTGATTCTGCCTGTTTCTGCCTTGATTCTGATCTCTGTTTTCATAGAATCATAGAATTATTTAGGTTGGAAAATATCTCTGAGATCATTCAGTGGGGTGGAGACAGTCTGTTAACAGGGTGTCCTCTTGGGGGATGGCACCAAGTGATTCAAATCCCCACAGCAACTCTGTGGACTTTGCAGAAGAACAAATGACACTGTGAAAAAAAGAGTTTAAGTCTCTGGTGGTAAAAATCTAGGAGTGATTCTACTGCAGACAGTGAAGTAATTCAAATACAAGGAAGAAGCAAATAATACCCTCTCTTTTCTCAATATGAGCAACTAGAATGTGTTTTCTGTCCCATGTGGTACAGAAGAACAAGATGGAGAGAACTGGTCTTTATTTTGAAAGCGCTGGAAATCAGAGATTTTCAAAGCATTTGCAGGGAAATGCTGTAATTTAAGAAGATAGTAGGAGATTTTTTGTTTAATGTAGCTGTTGAATTACCTATCAAAAATGGAATGCATCATGTAGAAAAATGGTTGCAAGAATAAAAATACCTTCTTAAATGAAGTTGAAGATAGTGTCACTCTGTTGGTTTCAGAGTGATCTTATTTTTAACTTCTACTGAGAAATTTGGGCTATATCAGTGTATTTTTACAAAGTCCCTAGGGATCTACTGCAAAGTTCTTGTACTTTTGGGGAAGAATGTGAATTTTTTTGTTTTTTTTTTTTTTAGCTAGAAACCGGTCATACAGTGCTTTTTAGTTTTTAGCTGCATTTATATTACCAACAAAGTTCCGATAATCAATAGTAAGGACTGTGTTTATTTTGCCAGAAAACCTTTTTTTCTGTTATAAAAAAAATCTCAGAGGAAAAGCAAAAGATATTCATATCTGTTTTGAAAAAAACCCTCAGTTTTCTCTGACAAAAAAACAAAAACAAAACAAAAAAAAAAACAGCCGAACAACAAAACAAACATGCTTGCTTGAAAGTGTTTAATTTTTTTTCAGAGCAGGTTGGGAAAAAGAAAATGAAATTTAAAAAATGTAGCCAACTAACAGTAAAGATAACAACCTCTTAGACTTGCTGCACATGTAGGAGGTGGTGACTGTGGTGCTTTTTCTATGTAAGTACAAATGACTTCTGAATTTCCTATCTTTATGATCTTTATTAAGGTAGACCAGCTCTTCAATAGGAACCTGCCCCAGATAACTAACAACTACTCTTCCACCTTAAAGTAAATGTTCAGTGAAGTGAAGCTGAATTTCACAAAGCCAGGTAAAGACTGGAGAGCTCACACTGTAGAAACAGAGGTCAGGTTAAACAGGGCTCTGTCTCACATTTCACCTAGCTCCCCTTCTGTAGCTTGGCAGAGGTGGGCACCAGATGAAAGGGGAGGAGACAAAATGGTGAAACGGGTGATGACAGATAGACAACACCCATACATTCCTCTTCAGTTGCATTTTCACATCTGTTTGGCATTTCAAGGGTTCTTTTCCTATGAACATCACTGAGAGACAACCAAGCAAAGTAAGATACTGCACTTGAAAGGCCGGGAAGAACAATTACCAGGAAGGTGCATTGGACATATGTGTTAAAGTGTGGCTGTATAAAATAAAAGGCTGAATGAGCCTCCAAGGAAATATGGACTATTCAGCCTCTATATCAATGGGGTCTCTGGGTTTTCCTTTTTCTCCCAGGGAGAAAGTCTTTTTCTTGACCCAAAAGTTTGCAAAACTGTAAATGGAGGAATTTTGTTACCCCCAAGATCATAATATTTTTAAGATCTGGATCATCTATAGAAAATAAGACCTAGATGCTTGAAAATCTTTGTAGGAACTCTGCCTGAGGCAGTAAACACTCTGTCTTTTAAAATATTCTTTCACTTTGTGGGTGTTATTTAGTTACTGCCTCACAAATAAAGCCATAGCCCTATACATACTTCCATTGCCTTCTGTCTAGGCAGCAGTGCACTATGCTTTGGTATGAAGCCTCCAGCCGCAGAAACATCAGCGGGTACCTTATGCTGCAGGGTTCCTCCTCTGCAGCCTAAAGCAGAGAAGTACAACCACCCTGTCACTTCTTCTGTCCGCTGGCATCTGTAATTTGGAAGAAATGAGGGACAGAGGCATTTGTTCAAAAACTGAGCCCTAAAAGTGCCTTTAAACACCTTACTTGAATATCTTTGCTCTCTGAATTAACAGTCCTGTTATAAATGCAAAAAGCAGCGAAGATTTGAAACACGTGTCTCAAATATGGTTATTCACTTTGTGGCAACAGTTGCCTTGAGTAGTTTTTGGATCTTCCACCCAGGGAGGCAGCCCAATGAAAACCAGATCAGCTCTGGTTAGGACATTAGAGGAGACAGTGACAATGTGATCTAGCAATGAGACAATCTCTGCTTTGGTTCCTCTGCTGATAGAGTAGAGCAGGATCTTCCCCACTGTCTTGTATTTAAAAAAAGCCAGTCACTTAGCCTTAGAAAGAATCTTTAAGCTTTGGGATCAATTAAATGGCTTATTGATTTTGGAAATATATTAAATCTGTTCAATTCACAGTAGGAAGGTGGAAGGCCACTATGGAAAGTGCAATAACTCCTGATATTTTCCTTGCAAAATCTGCTATTGAAGTGTCATGAACAATATTTCTTCCATATCAAAAATGCTGTTTGTGAGTTTGGTCCATGGCAAAAAGAAAAAGCCATCCATCCAGAACTCTATGTCAGGTTTTTAACCTCTGAGTGGATTTTCTGTTATTGCTTCACCAATTCTTGAAAAATATTGCCTGGTGAGAGACTAGGGAGGCAGCAAAAGTTTGTCATTTTTCCCATGATATTTAACACATAGGCAGGACTACCTTTCCATTTTTGTTCAGGATAGGAGCTATTTAGGATAAAGAAATTCAAGATTGCTGTGTACCAGAAACAGGCCATATTTGGGTAAGTTTCTTCATGAGAATCAAGTACAAATTTCAGACTAAATCTTTAAGGCACGCTGTGGCATGGATCCAGTTTATCTAAAAGATTGCCTGTAGCTCGGGAATGAAGACAATGAAGGAAAATCCTTTCCAAAACCACAGTGAGACTTTGTGGTTCGGAAATAAAACTCCTTTTTCTAATGATGCCTGAGATGGATGATACCTGATTCTGAGATGGATATCCATTCATGCAGTAGGAACTCAAACACTGCAGTATTGCTTCTGGATACCACTGGGCTTTAAAAAGTCACTGGACTCTGATAGGTGAGGTCTAGAGGGATTATTTTCAAGAAGCTTGGTGTTCTCAGAAGGGTTTTAGCTTAGTCAGTTGATGAATAACATAAACTTTGGGCTCAGAAAATAACAGAAATTAAAGGTGATCAGGGATTTATAGTCTACATTCCTAAAACTCTAGAGGGCAAGATATTGGGTGGATGCTAGAACCATTTATTTTACTTATATTAAACGGAAACTCTAGGCACTGTCTGACTCTGCCTGTTCCTGCTGCTAACACCACCTGGCAGAAAGGTTATATTATTATTATCTACAATTTACTTTTCTCCTTTTAAAAATCTTTCAGCCTCCCAATCAGAAATGGGCACAATGCCATGGGCTTCAAGAGACCAGGCTAAAATGAAGAAAAGCAATCAGATATGGAAAGTTGTTGCAAACATTTTTCATCTGTCTATCTGGGCAATCCTTAGGAATGCCAAAAGGATCTAAATGAAAACAATCTATAAAAACTATCTATAAAATGGATGACATGTGGTATTTAACACAAAGATACAGAGCAGCTGTACTCATGAATCTGTAGTTCAGGTAAATGCTGGCTCACCCACTCACCCAGCAGCTAGCCCGGACCATGGGAAGGACCACTGCCTGGGTGGTGGGCACCAGGACTGTATGGCTCTGCCAGCAGAGTCTTCTCCAGGGCACTGCAGACTCACCAAGCTCTGTGCCTCATTCTGTTCCTTTGTGGTATTGTGGTTCCTTTGGGTAGTTGATTGTCACAGGGGGCTTTTCAAGGTATGTGGCAGTTCCAGCCAGTGAGAATGGCAAGAGTTCACTACGGCTGCATCTAGCATTGTACAAAGCAGGTGAGAGCTTAAGGAGCAAGGAGCTACTCTGAAACATTTCCGGGGGCCCCAGAGCCCCACCAGTTCCTTACACTTCTACCTCAGGACAACCTCTGCTGCATCTGCAAAATCTGCTATTCCCACAATTACAGATGAAAGGGGAATTTGATTTTCCCCATATTATTGAGAAGACTTGAGATGGTTCTGATGTTCAGGATCTTGGGAGAAAAGATCCTTGCAGGTTTATGATTCTCTTCAAACAGCATTATGGAGTGATTTTTTTTTTTTCAGGAACCTTTATGCTCTGTGAATGCCTGCTTGGGAATGGCAGCTCATGCCATTATATCTGTGCAGAGGATCACTCTGATGTTTCCAGGCCCTGTTGCTCTGTCTGCACAAGGTCTATTCAGGCTGCTGACCTCCAACCCACTCAGTAAACCAGGGAAGCCAAATTCTTTTCACTAGTTCTTCCTCTAAGGACATGACACTCATATCAGTTCTTTTAGCATGACGTGGCACCAAACCCACCAGGAAGAATAAATTAATTCTTAAAAATAAACAGTTGGCCATAAAAGCATCCAGGAAAACCCTGTCCTCTGCTCTTCTGATAGCCTACGGGTCTCAGTGACAAATCACCCTTGCTACCTACCCCCAGTGAATATTCCCTGCTTGTCAGGTCGGCTAATTGTTTTGGAGTGGATGCAATATATCTTCTGCCAGGAGACGTTTGTGAGGCACATGATGCTGTAAATGATCTTCTGTTTATCTAATCTCTTCTCTTGCTGCTATCATTGTACATATACACAAACTCCCTTTATAGCTTCCCTCCAGCCACTGCTCTGGTTACAAGCTTAAACAAGTCCTTGATCATTTCAGAACTATGGGCTTATTTAAGGAAATGAATACAATAGCACTAAGCTGTTGTGGTCTCCTAGAACGTAACGGGTTGTGCTGTCCCTAATCAGCCTGCTTTTCAAGGTAAAGATATTTGCAGAAATTTTTCTCCACTGGACAGCTGCTCAACACAGGTCTGCTGTTCTTTGCTTATTTCACATATGCAGAGACAATCTTAGTTTGAATCAACATATGGCAATAAGCCATAAAACCAGATTAATATACCCAGTTCAGAGGAAGGTACAAGAACTATGTTACCCAGGAGCTGGATCCCAATTTCTGCTAATGAGATGGCAATGCAGCTCACTAGAAGATATTCAGGCAAAGCTGAAGAAAGATGGTCTATGAACACACCATCCGGCACCCAATGCACATTCCAAAAAAAGCAAGGGCTTAAGCCACAACACTGCAATAAAAATGTGGCTTAGTGTGTAGGCCAGTACTAAAACTGACCTTTTCTCTGTGTTTCCAGAGAGAAATGTGAAACCAAAGAAAGTTTTATGACAGTTTATAATCTCCCTATCACTTCTGCAGTGAGTGAGTGGGCAGCTGATTAAGTTTTAATTGAAAAATTGGAGGGAATGGGAGAAAAATCAGAAAAAATAAACACTCAAGTCAGCAAGCCACATTAGTGACAGCAGCTAATGTTTCTAACATGAGCTTTAAATCCTTAAGCCTTTCTCCAAAGCAAACATATTATACATTGTTCGTGATGCTCTTAATTGGAAATATTTAGCCATCCAAATAGTAGAAGTATATTCAATTATTTGCTCAGAGCCTGGATCAATATCAGTATTAATAGGTCATTTTAGGGAAGATGTATTTAGTTTTCATTTTAGAGATCACTTGCATAAAACAGTTTGAGATTATAAGATGAGTGTCTTGGTTTCCTGAAACCAATCTCTGAAAGCAAGAAGCTGGCTGAAGGCACCAAGGTTTGTGATGGTGGGGAAAATGAATCAGGACTTTCCTGGCAGGGAAAGCATACTTCAGCACAGAGGATCTATCTTAAGTCACATAAGACCTGGTCTCAGGAGGGCTGTCACCTGCTGAAGTTTTGGGATTTGCTCTCCCATGGTATATAAATGATGCAATGGTCTGCGGCCTCTCCTTCAGGCCATGGACTGCAGCTATGTGCTCTTATCCCAGGCTGTGGCTGTGTCCTCTGCCTCTCCTGGCCTCTCACTGCATGTGCTCTACATGTAACCCAGGAAGAGTGCCCAGAGCTTTCTGGAAGATGGGTGACTCTCTCAATGGCATTGATCCACCACCTGCTTGAGTTTTCCCAGGTAAAACATACAGCTATTAACTGGGACACACTGTAAATACATAGTTCAAGATAGGCAAGGCTCTCTTCAAAGCATTAACAAGAATTGCTGGCAATGTTGGCAATAGGAAATTACATTTTCAGGATCAAAAGAAAACTACACATTCAGGTATTCCAGTCCCCGAGAGGAGAGAGTTAATGAATCTATGGCTAAATATATCCACTGCCAATGAGGACACATTTGAAGAAGATCCAAACACAGTAACCAAGCAATTTTTTTTTCTAGGAACCAGCCCAAATCCAGCTCATGCTGGAGATTGTTTGCCATCTGAGAATTTGCCTGTATGAGATCCCAACCCCTGTCCCATCACCAGGTAGGTGCTGGCAGCACAAACCTCCTACCCACTGTCTCAACACACACGGCTTCAGACCCCAGAGCAGAATCCACTGTGGGGAGACTTCATTTCCTGCATGGCTCATGTATGATGAGGGTGATGAGGGCTCTGGCTAGAGACTGAGAGGGGAATATACCACACCTGTAACAAGCTGTAGCCTCCAGACAGTCAAGAATTTAATAATATTTTTCAGTGCTTTTGTGTTGGGTTAGTCTTACATTATGAAATTACCAAGGAATTTAACTGGAAGGCTGATTTTGCACTGAAACAATTCATGAGAAAACCTTATCTCTTTATCTTTACATTACAAACTAATTGTTAATTCCAAATGGTCTTTTTTTCCCACTCATTCAGGAAATATCATGATTTTTTCTACCATCCTGGGGAAGGGAACAGGAATAAAAAGTATATTTCTATAGTAATATGGAATAGAATATGAAAAATGCAATTTCAAGCCATTTCACCCTTTGCTGTGAATATTTTTACACTGTCCCTCTGGGTGCCCCAGATACAGATGGGGTTTGCATAATGCTGATGGGGCTTTTTATCCTGGGCAATACCATTATCCAGTGTTAGGAGATGCATTTGCCATCACAGCAGTTGTAAAGAGGACAGAGACTAGCCTGGGCAGAGACTGGCCTGTTATTCTCTGCTGATAAATAAACATCTCTGTTTCCCTTTTGTAGTATGCAACTTGATGGTAAAGGTTTCAAAGAAAAGTTGAGCTGACATCAAAAAAAAAGAGACTCTCCAAGGCAAATAAAGAGAGATTTATTTTCTTATTCAGGTTTCTCAAAGGCTCCTTCTCTGTGCCCTTTCAGTATACAATGGTTTTCACCATTCAGGAATGCTTTCATTTAGTGTCTGAAATAGTTTTTTGTATCTCCTGGCATCTTTCTTTAACTGTAAAATAAACATTCTTTCCTTAACAGGTTTAAAGATGTGGGGTTTGGGGCAATGTGTAAATAATTGATCCAGAATATAATTGTTTTACTCACTGTACTAAGACTTTGTTTTTCACTAAGCTATCCTCTGTGCCTCCTTGTGAAAAGTTAGGTCAGTATAATTCTGTGAAGACAAAATTTTGTGTTTATGCCAAAGTAACCCTAACATCAACTCAACTTTAATGTCAAGTATGTGATGTCTTTTGTATTGGTGCGAATTATTTCCCTTGTTGTTCAGGAACAGAAATGGCAGGATGTGTTCCCTTTCACTGGTATCAGGGCAGCTGCAGTGGACAGGTCTGTATTCACAAGTCTGCCAAGATGGTTATGGGAGCAGGTAAATCAATCTGTATTACTGACTGACAATTACTAACAGATTATCTCATAGCTGCTTTACCAGGTCTACACTGGGCAAGAAGGACCACAGGCCAAATCAACTTGATTGAAACTTTATGACCTTCTCTGAAGTCTGTTTTTGTTCTGAGGAAAAAGAACAAACCATTCCCAGCCCTTTGAAACAAGCAGCTGCCACTAGCATTATTGAACAAGGCAGAACATGTGCATGGTGCTGCTGACTTTTAATATTTTTTTAAACTAAATTAAAAAGATGCAACTACAATGATGATGGGACTTCAGTGTTTTAATCTGCAGACACTGGTAGGTGGGGATGCCTGCGTGTGAGATGAATTCCTGCACAGTGATAACGGGTTATCTGGATTTCCTGCACGGCTGCGTGAATCGGGGCCATCTGTCAGCAGCTTTCTGTGGTGACAGACCAATGCTGAAAAGACAGATGGAGGGAATCTGAAGTGAGAGACCTTCCCAGCTGTAGGGGAGGCTAAGCTGGATAGATTTACAGTCTGCGTCGTTCTCTTTAGGAGTAATGCTTTCCTGAAATGTTTTTTCTCTGTCCATGTGATATTTTGGCATTAGGTTGTTTCCCAGGTGCTGCATTAGCTGCTGGAAAAGGGTCTTAGCTCAGGTGCATCCTGGGCAGCTGTATCTCAAAACCTGCCTGAAGGTGGGAGAATGTTTTACCCCA
Organism: Neodrepanis coruscans; assembly: GCA_013400695.1. Taxonomy (NCBI): domain Eukaryota; kingdom Metazoa; phylum Chordata; class Aves; order Passeriformes; family Philepittidae; genus Neodrepanis; species Neodrepanis coruscans. The sequence goes on from VYZS01016109.1 coordinate 91,588, forward strand.
GCTCTAACCTTTGAAGCCTGAGAAAAAGCCAAATCAGGAAGATGCAAAGAGAGCTAGCAGAATATCTGTAGCCAGACAAAGATTAAAGCTATAGCTTGAAAGTAGCTGCCTTGTGCTCCAACAACAGCTTATCAAAATATTTACTGTATCCCCCTCGACTTAATGTAGTTTTTGGTATTTCTTCTTTTCTTATACCCTACATAACTAATTTATTGCAATTTGAGTACGCCATTGTTGGTTTTGAACTCAAACAAATGGGCTTAGTAGTGATTTATGTTTAAGAAATAGGAGCTGCCTAGTACTAGTGAGTTATCCTACAACAACAAACCAGGCAGGGCAGTCCTCATAATAATGCTGTTTTGTGGCAGTACAAATGAAATGTCCAGCCTTTCTAAGATTTCTAGGCTTTCTATGCTTTCTTTGCGGTACTTTGCTGAGGATGAGGGGGTTTAAGGCTACAAGCAAGGCAGGGATGCATAAGAAAAGCAATATCTTTCATTAAAAGTCCTCAAAAGTCCTCACTAACTGAAGGCTTGTCTAGTTTCTCCAGGAATACCATTTAGTCTAATAAAAGATCTTGTCTCCCCTTCCAAGCCTTTGTTGTGGACATTTTAAAATAAGGGGCTTACATTTGAAGAAACTGAAAAATTGGAGAGGTTGCAGTGAAAAGCTATACCCTCAAAAAAATTTCTGATTTTGTGATAGCTTTGCACGAGAGGAATTAGAGAGCTCAGGCTACTTAGCACATCAAGATGAACAGATGGCTCAGAGTGGTTGGTGCTTCATGGGAAGAACTTACCCAGTTGTAAAAGGCTCGTGAAGTCACAGCAAGAGCCACTGAAGCTCAAGAGCTAGAACTATGAAATATGCTGGTGAACTAGAAATAATGGCATTTTTTGATAGCACCTTTCTTTCTGTGAGCTTTTCTCTACATTTATCTTGCAGGCTCGGTATGACAGTAACAAACTGAAAATATAGGATCTGTTCATCACATAGATGGATCCTTTCCCCTCCCTTAAAGAGCAACTTTACAAATTAGTTAAAAGAGCGTGGGATTAGCTCTGAAGAGTCTGAAGTTCTGCAGTGTCTCTGAGGCTAAGGAGGACACAGAGATTCCCAGCTCTTTGTTTGGAATCCTCCTCCAGGTAATGAAATACATACAGCCAGGAACACACTAAGAATGACCTGAAGAACCAGTTGGAGACCACTAAACATTGGAGGGATTTAATGGCTAGCCTAGGATTTAAGAGACATGCATCAAAAAATCTACTCTGCCCAAAGGAGTTAGTAGCTCTTCCTTTACCTCACATTTATCTGTGAAGATAAATGCATTAAGTCTTGAAGGAAGCTCATGTGCTGCAAAGCACAGGCCAGGTGCTTAAATACTAATCAAACAATGTGTTCATACAATAAACAGGCTGGCAGCTGATGAGACAGGCTTTTAAGAGGATACAAAACCTTTCCCCTACAAAAAAGAGGAATGAATATTTGTCTTATTGGCTGTTCAAAGAAGAATTGTCCAATGTGCTGGTCTGCCCTGCCACGTTTTCCTGCTTGTGTGCACTTGTTCAGGCAGCCACACCACCCTGGGTGAGGCATGGGAATCATGGGGAGAAAGAGTGCAATACTGGCTGGTAACTGAATAGCATCAACCCATATCCTTGGACCCAGTTAGCAAAGCCCCATTTAAAAGAAAAGCAAGAACAAGAGTGTACACTTGCAAGTCTTTCCTCTCTTCTGATTTTTCCCTGCCTCTTGGTTTTCCTCATCCCCAGGATAATTTGGCCTTAAAAATTGTCAAGATCCTTTAGACTACACACATTAACTGCCTTGTAGAGATATAACAGTTTGCCACCCACACATACTGAAGCAACCAAGTTGTACCAAAGAGTCAGTGACCGACTTACGGCCCCCTTTCCTTCTGGCTGTGAAGTTGGAAAAATTATATTGCCTGACTCACTTGACTTGCTGAGGACTAGAAGTGCAATGGCGTGTCTGACTATGAGGGTGTAGGCAGGTCTCTCTGCCCAGGGTAACCTTCTATCTGCTTTGGGAATATGAGATGAAGTTCCTACTACTTCTGGGTGAGATGATTGGCCAGAGATCTCAGCCAGAGATGGAGACTTCTGCAGACTTTAATTTGCAGAGGACAGAATCTCCAAGCAGGAGGAGCTGGATAACTAAGGGAAGCTGCTCTCAGTTCAATCAGCAGCACACAGTCTCTGGCCCCCAGAGCAGCTTATGCTGGTGGCTGCAGCTCTCACGGTCTGTTATTTCCAGCCTATTCAGGGATGGTCCGATCCACATGCTGACAACATCAGCGGGGTCCGCAGTTGACTCTGCTGAAATGCGGATCAGGCTTCTGCTCACAGGTGCTGCCTCTACTGAGGCTCCAGCACAGCCAAAAGGAGCTCAGACATATAGGAGTTGATAAAATGAGGCACAAAAACTGGCTTCCCACTGGTCCTTTCCTGCTGCTGCGATTCTGTTGAGGAGTGTCAGGTGCCTGCTAATTTCAGCTAATGAGGAATTTAATTGCCCTCAGCACAGGGCTAGCTGTGCAGGCTGCTGTGTGTCTGGGGGTCTCTGTGTCCTGTTCAGCCCACACACATGGTGAAAAGGGCCAGGAGGCCTTTCCCTGCCCTCAGCATGGGGGGTTCTGCAGGGAGGGGTTGTCTGAGACCTACAGCCCCCAAGCATATCCACGTGCCCTTCAGATCTGCTGTCCTCCATCTGGAGGTTCTTGGATGTGGTAACCCTTCCTGCTGAGACCTGCCTCCTCTGTTAAACCTGGGGACTTGTGAAGGCTTTCTGGCAAGGTATGTGCTTCTGGAGGAGGCTTGGGTTTGTGCAGTGGCTGTTTCTATGAGCTGCATGGGGATGGCAGAGGCAGGATTTTGGTGTTCTTAGTGCGTAAGGAGCTGGTGAGCCCCTGCTGAGAGGCTGATTCCCGTAGTGTGCTGTGTGTTGGGTTTGCTTTGATCCAAATGGTCTGCTTGTTCTGTGTTTGGGGGATGGATCCAGGTAGGAAGAAGGTGCTTGTGGAGCACACACAATGAGGGCAGGCATTTCCCTGAACACATTCTGTTTACAAGCACATTACCCCTTGTAATGCCACCAGCCATGTCTCAAACCCACCTCTACTGTCAGGGTGTCTCCTATGCTGTTTTCTCAGCACCATGCTTTGCCCTGTGTGTCTGACATGTATATAACACACGTGTAGCCCCTCTCGTCTGTGGATTTATATGTAGGCTGTGTACCTAGCCTCAGAAAAAATGAGTCTGTGCCTCATCTTAGACAAAAGATAGCAGCTATTTTCAAGTAAAATCCTGCTAGGTAAGGTGATATATAGCATGTTTTGTGTTTTGGAGAGGCATGTTATGTGCTAGAAGAAACTTAACTTTTCTCCTAACCATTTAATAAGTTAAAATTACTGTATTCCAGTGTATCAAATAAGTAATATTTTTCTTTATGAGGGGAAAAGCTCCCTCAAAGAGAGTAAGCCCTCTACTAAAGTTGCCCTTAGACTGTTTACACTCACCACATGGCCTTTTCTTTCCTGAAAGCAGCTAATGTGCAACCAGGATTTTATAGAAGACCATTACTGAACAGCCTAATGGGAGAGAAGGCATTTGTGTGTGTGTGCTTGGTGAAATAGCTGTGCTGGTTGCAAAGCATGGCTGTGAGTTAGACCTGGGTGTGATTTACCCTGAACAAAATCAACTGGCTCCAGCAAAGTGTCCTTGTCTGTTTGATTTTGTATCAATTGAATGTGTTCCCAGAGACTTGTTGAAAACTGTTGAGGTTTAGATTTATTTTGACAGGATGTGGCCTGGTTTTTAGGGTTTTTTTTGTTGACTGCCAAGAAATTCTCTGAACTACCTAATCTGACTAGATTAGTGAATTCTTTTTTTTTAAAAAAAAAATGCAAGTGGTAAATGAAAGAAAAAGAGTGGTTTCAGCAGCTACCAGGTTACAGGAGATCCAAATGCCCTTATGTTACAGTCTGCCTTACAGATATACAGCAGGTCAGCTAGTCCTAGGGAGACAAGCTACAGGCATTACAGAAATACTATAGAATAATTCTATAATTATGTTCTGTAATTATAGACAGGATAATTCTGTAATAGAATAAAATACAGAATTATTATTCTGTCATGTTTGTGTAATACTAAAAGAAGCCTTCCAGCTTGAAGAAGTTTAGAGAAATGGTATGTTTTGAGCAAGTCAAACTCACTCTTTCAGGAACTCTATTTTGCAGGCAAAATACTGCATATACTAAGCCATAAAGCCTGTATAGAATCTTTGCTTTCCTGTGTAAGTACCTCTTTGAGTCATGTTTTTTAAAGCTCCTTTCAGTGGCTTGTAGGCCAGGACCTTGCTGGGGGGCTGTGCAATAGCCTGCCTGTAGTTCACTTCTGATTGGTGACATGGGCTGACACTATTGTGACACATAGGCACAGGGGGAGGCATAGCTTTTATGTGCTCTGAATGCAAGGCTCTGGGATGAGTCTCAGCTGAGTGCACCTGCAAAATTCAGGGGCAGCTGAGCATCACATCACAGAAAAAAGAGAAAATCTTCCCTGCTGCAGAGATACTCCTTGTTGAAGAGTGGCCCAGTGGGAGACAGATCATCTGCTTCAGTCCCTTGTGTTACTCCTCCCTCTGATAACTCTGTTGAATTCATCCTGAAGACTGACCTTGGTCCCTTCCTGCTCTGGAATGAGTTCATTTTAGCACTTCCATTTCTCTGGATCACCTGTGGTTTCAGGCTTGGTGTGTGCAGTTTGTGGAGGTAGCACTGGAATCGTACAGGGTGGGAGTCTGTAAAGGCAGGCACATCTCTGTTCTCTGGAGGATCTACACATCCCAGAATTGTTTAGTGCCCTGAATTTCCCATCTACAAGACAGAAACTGAGAAGGAAAGTGCATGTATGCTACAGGTCATGTAATGCACAGTTTCCTATGGCTTAAGGGGTGCCAATGCTATCCTGGATCACTTACGACTAACATGAATGTGCCTTCAGTTAGGGGCATCGTGGAAGTGCTTCTTTTCTCAGGATGAGCTTGGCCCATGAGAAGTTAGATAAGGTTTGAATCTTGTTTGTGGTTCAGCCTTTCTCAATGGACATCTGGAAGGAGAAGCCAGCCTGCTAAAGCAAACTCAGGCACTGCTGCCAAGGCAGATAGCAGGTGTAGCAGAAGAGGTTGCATCTCAACATCTCTAGAGGTTTTTGGATGCTGAACTGCCCATGGTTTCAGTAGGAGAGGGATCCTAGTCTTATCTGGATCATGAGAACTCTGGGACCACTTCCTCCTCCAACAAGGCGTGTTTGAGCCTTAGCTCTCCATATATCTGCAAAAACCAAGAAAGCCCACAGCCTCTCTCAGCTTAACCATTAGCACTGGCACTGACCCCGAGCACCTCATCTAACGTGCTACCAAGAAATCTGTTTGTTAATGGTTGCTGTATCCCAGAGAACTCTCAAGTCTCCTGTACTCCTCTACACACCAGATGACTTTGAGCATCAGGGTGGCAGTGACATGGGCACATCTCTTGAAAGTGACTTGTGGTCATCCTGACTTACTGGCTGTGCTGGCTAGTAAAGAAAGAACAATTTATCAAGGTAAAGTCAAAACTCTGCAACAGGCAGAAACTTGACATGTTATTCACATGTCACCTAGGTGACAAGCAAGCAGCTGTCTCTGGACATCCGATCTGAGCAGCATGGGCCTCCCTTTCTGTGTTGGCCTGGGGCTTTGCACCCTGTCATTGACAATTATGTTATGTTACACATAGATCTAGGAGCTGACCCTGTGTAACACAGCATAAAGCAATGCAGGGAATATATTGGGACAGAGAGGTGGATCCTAATCAAAAGCATATGTAGAATGTATTTGCTCTAGTCGAAACTGTCATGTCTGTCAGAGGAGAAGGCAGCTCATTAAATACTTCAGTATCCCTGGGTTGGTGGGTCCTGGAGCCTGAGAAATGCAGGACCTGAATTCCCCTGGTTTACAGCTGTGGATATGGTGCAGAGCAAAAAAAACTAGTACTGGGACAGAGCTGCAGGGAGAGGCTGGTGTTGGGAATCAGATACTGAGACAAATGATCCTTCCATGACTGCAGCTGCTGTCAATACTTGAGATCATGGCCATGGAAAGAACTTCTGTTCCTTTTTGCCAGCCAGAGTGTGGAGACCTGTGAGATTAGCGAGTGGTCTTGTTACTGCTCTCACCATGCTCACTGTGGACTTGCAGCATACCCAGNAAACCTTCCTATCCCACCAGCCACCAGAGCACTCACAGGCAGAGCTGAGACTCAGCATTGCTTTAAGGGAAGGATATCATATCAGCAGGGGAGATGGGTCTCTCCAGAAGTGTGCCAGTGTAGAGGACAGATCCCCACATTTTGGAAACTACATAGCAAGCTATGCGTTAACGTCTTAAAGGTGATTAGTTTCTACCTTGTGTCCCTCTCATCCTTCAGGGCCCTCTGCCAGAAAAGTACACTGTTTATTTAACTGTTTTAATGGCCAAAATGTGGATGGCATCTGCCCAAGTGATAATTAACTGTGGACTCAACTCTGCTTACATACAACTGTTTGGAAGTTTACCTCTTGGAGAACTCAAGCTTCTCCAGTGTCATTCCTGGACTAACTGCAATGTTCTTATGACTCCACAAGTCTCAGAAAATTTAATCTATAGAAGCCTGTGCTATTTTATCTACAACTTTACAACCCTTAGCTTAAGTGGCGTGACTGCTTGAATTCATTTTGCATAGTGATTTTTTTGTGTATTTAAAACTTCTGAGGTAAGCAGACCTGGGATGCAGGGATTACAATTTTGGATTATTTATTGTAAGGGGAGAAGGAAGTAATTGTTTTAGAAAATACTACATTTGAAAACTTGCTGGACTACAGAAC
>VYZS01016110.1:21384-38867 GCA_013400695.1 Neodrepanis coruscans
TTTATATGGAAATATTTTCATACCTGAACACAAAGAGTTATGCTATATGCTATGAAAAGAGCGTGTTGCTTTTAAAAGCATCCTTCATCTTCATCTGTTTTAAATTAACTTGACTCAGTTTGGCATGCATTTCTGTACAGTTTTCAAAATAAAAAACAAGAATACTCAACATACTATGTCCAGACTCTGATAACGCATGCAAAATGCCACTATGCAAATTTTCACATAGCAGAGTTACTTTCCTTTCTGGAGAAAAGTAGTGGAGAGGCTTTCTAGAAACTCTTAGTAATTCATTACAAGTCTCTTCCTGAATACTGGATCATTTTTATAGTATTGACTTGCCTTTGTACCTGTTCACAACATTATTTCCCTTTCCTGATGTTGTACTACATTGCCTTTATTGATTTAATGATATGTGAACCTATTTGTTTCAATATCCTTGTGAGATGATTATCCTAATTTTCCTCCAGTTTAGATAAAAATACTCAATGTGTTCTTCATATGACGTATATAGGTAAAATGATTACTCTGTTGTATTTTAGCATCCAGTTTTTCTGTTCATGATTCAGTATTTACATTTCAAGTTTTCACAAGAAATAACTTTGTAGAACTTTATCTCCCTCTCAGTTGTCACTAAGAAATGCAAGGAAAGCTGCCAAGGAAAATTGTTTAATAGGTTTGCTGAAGCCACAAAAACCCCTTGAAGAATGTACAGACACAAAGCTAATCATAATTGTTTCTTGTAGTGTAAATGGCAAAATATCAAAATCGTATCCAGTTAGGAGGTCTTCAGTGGAGCTGTTGGAGAGTGTGTCAATCACCGCCTTCTATTGTAAATTCTCTTGCTTCAATCTAGTAAGAAGGTAAAAAAAATTATTGTCAGTCCACAGTACTTTAACCTACAAAAGAAATTAATAGGCTTCACAATGTCTATTCCTCAGCCTTATTCAGGGACATGTGACAGGCTCCCACATGCAGTTATGTACCACTGGCACAGTCTATTTGCCGTATCTATGGTTTGTTTTTTTAGACGCATTTGGAGGGAGATAAACTGAATATTACAGATAGAATTAATGTGCTATACAATGTAAATCTGAGTCCTTGAAAAAACAGATAAAGTAGAACCTACTTTTATGCATGGTTTATGATTTTGCCTACTCTCAAATGTGACTGAAGAACAGTTATATAAGCAGTATGCGACAAATAGGTCACGGTGTTATGTTGACCAATTGAAATGTATCATGTGCATGGGGTTTCTATTTTTCCCCAAATTATAAGGTTGAAATCCGAGTTTCATTTGTTCCAATTTTACTAGTTCTATCTTGAACAGTGCCTCTTCAGGCACAGCCAGTTACATGCAGTCACTCAAAGAAAAGGTTTTTCTAGGATGACTTACAATGAGAACTTCAATTTTAGTAGTGATATCTTTCACAGACTTTGTATTTTTCAAACTTCTAAGAGATAATGAACTAGTTGGTAAAGATAGTGCTGAAATGCTTCACACTGTGACTTGTTCCATTTATCACTAGCTTCCTTCCTGCTACCCCTAGGATATTCAGGGATGTAAGTCCTATAGGATCATTACAAACAAATTTAAAGTCTTCACAACTCTCACCTTCTTCTGGAAATGGTTTTACTGAGACATACTGAAGGTCTACCTAGGCAATAATTCTTCCACTACCAGCACAAACTGGTGATGTCAAGGAAAGGTATAGGAAAAAATGCTGATACACAGTGATAAATCTGTCAGTATATTCTCCCAGCACCTCAAAATCTAATTTGTATGGATTCTATGTGTAAAGGCAGCATGATTATGCTTATTAGGCACGATAGTTCTCTCTTTCATGAATCTTGCTTGTCTGATAGTATGTTTGCTCTCAGATAACACAATGATTTTTGGCATGGTCTCTGTAAGCTGCAAGTCCTTTGATATACACTCAGAATTTCAAGAAGATTGGGACTGGGTATTTATCCAGGGGTTTTGGATTGATCAGTGAAATGTTGACTTTTCAGCTAGTGCTTTCTTATTGTGTTAGAAGACTATTTTGGAGATACTGACTTCCAAATGAGGCTAAGTGAGACTGGTCGTGAGGCAGGTGGGGTAAAAAGCCCCTCTTTGTACAAGCTCTCTAGAAAATCCCCCACAATGACTAGTTAAAAATTATTCAGCTATGTTCAGCATACAGCTATGCCCTTTAGAATGACCTTATCTGAGCTGCCATAGGTCAGCTGAGGGATTACACATTTATAATGTGCCAAAAAATTGAACGGTACTCTGCCAGGTAGAAGAATTAGAGGTAGATGATAATTATTGCTATTTTCCATATTTTCTGTCAACAATATGACTAGTAAGCAATATGGAAGTTCTTCCTGGTTTATAAATAATATTTAAAAGTGCAGAAAATAATAGAGAAATTTTCACCTCTAGACCACATTTTGATTTTCAGGATAATATTTTAAACATTTTACGGTATTTTAAAATACTGTAATAATGGCATTTATACAGTTGTGTTTATTCTGTTTTCTGCATAGGTGTCCTGATTTCAGCCGAGATAGAATTATTTTTCTTCTTAGTAGCTACAGAAAAAAAACAATTTAAGTAAAAATAAAGTAGCANCCAGTTGTTCAGATCTATAATGATTTTCATACCTAAAATAAGAATCAATAATGTGACTTCATACCTTCATACTTTTCTTTCTGAAATATCATAATGCTCCAAGTCTCTCTTTTAGAACTCTGCAGCTTGGTAATGAAATGCTGAACAAAGAACAAAATGAAACTCTAAGTAAATTCTAAGTAGCAAATTCTTGCCACACGCAGGGACAAATATGTTTTTTTCAAGCTTCACTATCGCTGTGTGTTCAGAAGTTGCTTCATCATCGGGCTACTAGAAAAAAAAGTGTGAAATATATTTTTGAGAATATATTATAAAAAAGTCTACAGATAAGACTACCTTCAGTTCCCAAACCTTATTTTATGAGGAAAACGTTTTATCTCATATAGTTATGACAGAAAAATTATATGGTATTGGATAAGATATAAAATTTGCCTAAGGAATCTCAGCTTTGTGAGGAGAAAATTCAGGAACTATTTTCTATTTGTTGCAGATCTGTAGCTACTTATGCCCAAAGTCATTAAAATATTGAAATATTTTTACTGTTTCTTATTATTTTTTAACTGAAATGTGAATTGCCTATTGACATTTCAAGTCAGCAATGAAATTTTATTACGAATATTTGGAAAAGTATTAATGTATGTGAAAGTGTAGTAAAATCAAATGTTTTGACCTTTGATACTGTATCATTGTAGTCATCAGGACTAATATTAAATTCCAGAAACATCATTCTGCCCTCACAATACCCACAGTAAAGAGAAAATTTTTATTTTCTTTTTGGCAATTGCCCAGATAATTTATCACATGATAAAACAAAACAGATTATCTATAATTCATTACTTGGTCAGTGTAATAAAAGTTGTAAACTGTATTTCTATATCTTTCAAAAAAATGCTTTTAATCAGTCACTTTTGACTATTTGGAAAAACTGAGGTATTGTTACACTAATGTTTTTGACCTCCTATGCTGGAAAGAAGTTTAAGGTGCTCTGGATATTACAAGGTGTTGTCTTTTACACTAGTTATCTCTTATTAGCATATGTGTTTTTATCGGAAAGGATGAATAAGAGACATTTTCAGTGACTAATATTTTTATATGTCTTACACAGTACTAAAAGATTGGTCTGTACAGAGAGTATTTTATCACCCAATGTATTCCTTTTTATGACAAATCATTGGAAGTAATTTATCATTCACTAACCGACCAAAAATGTAGTTCTATATAAAAAGACATATGGCAAAGAAAAAGGCTTTCAGAAGGAATCCACAGCAGGACCAGGAAAGCGATTGCCCTCTGTGCTTGGCCCTGGTGAGGCCGCACCTCAAGTCCTATGTCCAGTTCAGGGCTCCTCCCTTCAAGAAAGACATTGAGGTGCTGGAGTGTGTCCAGAGAAGGGCAACAGAGCTAATGAAGGACCTTGAGAATAAATTCCATTTTATAAGAGCAGCTGAGGGAATTGGGGTTATTTAACCTGGAGAAACAGAGGCTCTCTGCAACTGCCTGAAAGGAGGTTGTAGCCAGGTTGAGGTTGGCTTCTTCTTGCAGGTACCTAGTGACAGAGAAAGAAGACTGCATCTCAAACTGCACCAAGAAGAATTTCTTCACTGAAAGGTTTGTCAGACATTGGAAGAGACAGCCCGCGAAGGTGGAATCACTGTCTCTGGAAGTGTTCAAAGAATGACTGGCTGTGGCGCTTAGTACTATGATCTAGTTAACGAGGTCATGATCAAAGTTTGGACTTGATGATTTTGGAGGTCTTTTCCAACCTAAATGACTCTATGATTCCAAGTTTATATTTAAAATGCATGGCCAACAAAATAATTTCCATAAGAAAAATGTATCTGAATGTGAATAACCTGCTTTATTTGTAAACAAATGCGAACTCTTCAGAAAATCATCCTATTTATTAAAAAAAATAAACCAAACTGACAAACAAAAGATGTAACAAAGTTTATGAAATAAATCATTTGGTACAGGGTTTTTTTGCATGCATCAGGAATCTTGTCAAAGAAAATGATAAAGTGTTCTATCTTCAGACCCTGTGTTTCACTATTTAATAAAGTTCAAGAAATTAGTCATATCTTAGAGTTAGTAAAAGAAATAATAAGGTTTTTTTCTATGTGAATAGGAAATCTGCCTGCTAGGTGTTGAATCTTTTGTGCTTGAGCTTCAAATTGAAATATAGTTTCATTAGACATATAAACAGTCATTGTATATCGAACATTATATTGAAAATGTTTTTTAAAATTATATTCTCCCTCTATTTAGCCAGCATTGGCTTATTCTGGCTTGTACTTTTAAAAAACTAATTATAGAATAGCCATTGGTTATGGAAAAGTTACATAGTTGTGCAGTCAATGATCATTCATATGACATATCTGACATATCAGACGTTAATGGTGGGGAAGTGAGCACAGTTCTTTTTAGTTCCATCTGTCCATAGAATTTGTACTTAATTTGTTTGCACAAATCCTTTGTTAATGATTCAAAGGCTGTGATTTGTTCTGCCTTAAAAAGCAAAAGAACACAAAAAGGTCATCACAGGGAATATGTATATCTAAATAAGAGTTAATGTTCAATTTTCTTTTGTCCTCCACTGGCACCTTGCATTACTGTTACATCTAAGTCTTTGTCACAGGAAAAAAAAGCATGTAAAATACTTTGCAAAGCAGTTTCTTTTTATTTGCTTCTCTGAAGGACAACTGAGGAATTAGGTATCTTTATTCAATTCTTTTTCATGGTTATCAGAATCTATGTCATTTCAAACTAGAATGCTCTAGTGCCTGGCCATGCTGGGGCTACAGAAGATCTTGCATGCCATAACACTTGCAGCATTGCTGTCTTCAATTTGTTGACATATGCAACCAATACTTTGTCTAGATGTATCATATGGAATTCTCAGCTTTCTAGTGATGTATGTCTGCAAGGATACTCAGAGAGCATTGAAAAGTTTTTGTCAGTCCCCTGATCACACTTTGCTATCTGAAAATTTGTCAGTGGATATCAGAGCATTTTTTCTGAAGCATATTTGAGTCCGGAATTTAGTTTATTTTGAGAACATAAAACTGAGTAATAAGAAACGGTGCCATGTCCAGCTGATTTTTTTTTAGCATTCTGGTGTTTGATTTTATTTTATCCTTTTACTCTGTGATCTGAAGTCTACTTTATACTGTGTTGGGGAAGAACAACTTTTCAGTTCTCTTTCTTCTGTGTATTTTTGAAACAGAACAAAACTAAAGTATATGGGCAGATCGAATGGCATTTCCAATAATAGTCCCAGAGTAATAATAATAATAAAATAATAAAGAACCTTTATCCTCTAGCAGAATTAAAAGGTGAAACAAAAGTGGTTGAAGAAATGTATGTGCTTGCTTTGCTGAGCAGTTAGTGCTCTGAATCAAGAGTTGAAGAAAGAATTAAGGTAGGGCCATTTATTTCCATAGAAAACATCTAGAAAGAACTTAATCTGAGAAAAATTAAGTGGAGCCTTTTGTTAGATGTTGTTAGGTGATGCCTTGTGTTCACTTTGTCTGAAGGATACTCAGGGGAGCTTCAACTTGTCTTTGTTCAGCTTTACAAGTAGCTCCTGAGGTAAGATTGCAAAAAACTTCAGACAGAGTTTAATATTTTAAGGAAGTGACTCAATAAAGAGGTGTTTGTTAGAAAGTTGCAATTCTCAATTTATGGTGAAATCCACTTCAAACATATCTTCATTCAACAGATAAGCCTGGAAAGGCAGCTGTCATTCACTCCTTTGAGGAAAGTGCACAAAGGATCGAATATACTACTACCATCAGTTTCTAATTTTTGAAAAATTATATTAATATTTGATGAAGGTCATTGTAGTTAAAATTATTGCCACTAGCAATATCTTCTGGAATTAAATATGATGGGTTTTGTATAAACTGTAGAATTTTGGGATATTTCCAGATGCATTCACCTATGCTGAAATATAGAACCATAAAGAATGCCTAAATAGTAAATCACATACATAGAAGCTTCCTCTTGAGCCCAGAGGCATATCACATATACTTGATACATTCTGTGCAAGAAGGATTTGCTCAGAAGTTTGTCAAACTGCTAAATGTCAATGAAATATCTAATTGTAGTTAATCAGTATTTAAAATATCTGACACACACAACTCGGCTTGACATTACCCAGGTTAAAATCTACTATCCAGTTAAATGGTCTTTATAGTTTTATTTTAAAATCTATTGGGACACATCCAAGTTTCCAACTGTCTCCTTATCAGGTTTTCCCTTTTTTGTTTGTTTTTATTTCTTTCCCTTTGTTTGATCTAGCACAAAGCCTTCAAAACAATGCAAATGATGCTTTAATGTTGTGCTGTTATGGGGTGACAGGATGTTCCCATTTTTAAAATGTATTTTTTCCTGAGGTTATGTTCCCAGGGGTTTCTTCTGGGGGGAGGGGAGAGGGAGGGGGGTGTTTGGTTTTCAGGGGGTTTGAAGGGGGAGGGAGGGGATTGCTTTTTAAACCTTGTTTTGTCTTTTACTAAAAAAGCAAAGCGGAGCGAATGAATCTCGGCAGGTCTCAGTGCACCCGCAGTTCTGTCCATTGGACCAGCACCCAGTTGTGGGAGGAGGCAACAGCCCCTAACGTGGTTCCCCCGCCAGTGTATACGCAGCAGCGGCAGCTTCTGAGGCCCCGCCAATCCTATCTTCTGGCACAGGCAGTGGACGGCCATGGCCCCTGCCCCACTGGTGAGGCAGTGGCAGGGCAGGCATGGTGACCCGCTGCAGTGGTGGTTTGGGCATGGCGTGGGCATTGGGAGCGTCCTGTCATGGAAATATGACAGCGGCTCCCGTGCAGAGGTGGTGGCGGCAGCGGCTGCTGCAGGGTGGCAAAGCAAGCCCATGCCGCTGGCCAGAAACACCCGCAGCCAGACTCCCCGTGGCATAGCAGTTGTCTGCCCCAGGGTAGTGGCAGCAGCGGCAGGGCAAACACAGTGCCCTGCTGCAGTGGTGGCAGCAGCTCCCAGCCGCGGCACAGTATGGTGAGTGGCGGCAGGTGTGGCTGCCAGCTCTCCTTGCCTAGTTGCAGGAGCACTGCAATTCTGCCAGTTCCTGCTGGTGCCCTGCCAGCGCAGCATATCCCACTGTTTTGTGCCTGTGAACGTGGTGCCAGCTGTAGATGCCAGCAGCCCTTGCAGCGGGTGGAGCCACCCCTGCGGTGGTCACACTGGTGCACGGGGTGAGGCCATCCCCAGGCTGGTGCCATTGTGAAGAGTGGACCCAGGGTAGCAGAGCACAGTGCCAGGGGTGGTCCTGGGGCCCTTGGGGTGCCTTGCAGTGCTGACGGATGTGGCAGTGGTGGCTCCCTCCACTCATCAGGCCACAGCCACTAGGCATTTTGGCAGGAATGCTGCCATGTTGATTCATGGTGAAGTCTCAAGGAGGGGGAGGTGCCCGGCGCCATTAACCAATCTGGAGGCGGCTTGCACCAGAAGGGTGCCCCGAGATAATGTGAGAATGGGCACCCTATATGAACTGCAAGTGCAGAAGTCCTCTCTCTCTTCAGACTTGTCTCTTGTCACAGCTGCATCTCAGCTCATCTCCTCTGCTCTCTCAGCCCTTTCCTGTGGCCTGGGCAGCATTGCGGCTGAATTGACAGCAGAGGCAGCGCAGGGCTGAGGACCAGGCTGCTCTCCAGCTGTGGTATTCTCTTTCCTTGGGCCCCCGGGGTTTTCTTTTCACTTTTCTACTTTCCAGGAGCCTGGAGTGGAACCGGTGCCATTCCACAGGTCAGCCTTCTTCCTACCTTGCTCACCAGCCCAGGAGCCAGCCCAGAGGAGCCTAATTTGTCTCACTTTGCATTTTTATTGTCAGGTTTTTGTTGTTTATAAAATAAATCTGTTGGTTGTTGTTACTCTATTGCAATCTCTCGATGCTTTATAACGCCCCCTAGTGTCCAAACCAGGACATGTGCACAAGAATTTTTCCTGATTTTTCAGTGACAATATTGCAATGTCATGGTAGAATTTGATCACAAATGAACACATTTAGACATCAGCACCACTGGTTGTCAGTAAGTTGTTTTTTTTTTTAACTGATGTCTGATTAGCACTTAAATTGTTTCACACCATTTGGTGCCTAGGATTTTAGGAATCATTAGTAGGTCTGAAAATAAACAAGATAAAAAGAAGTATTCAGGGGATCTTTACTTTTTGTATGCAGGGTCGTTTGCCACTATAGGGGTGCATGGTGCTGATTGAAGTTTAGCTTTATGTATCATTATATTCTGTAATGAATATTAAGGATATTTTCAAGTTTGGCAGGGTATTCTTTATTTTTTCCCTCTAAATATTGAATATTCAGTGGTGGTGTTCACCTTCATAAGTTGGATGTGGATTACTTTATCAATATTATTCACATTGATTTCCACCATAAGCTGCATTTCAGTGCTCTGGGGATATTTATGTCCACACAGAACATGCATCATCATAAATCATTAAAAAATGGAATGGTACAGATTCATACTGACTTATATTACTGGTACTACTGTCTCTGAGTTGGTGGGGTGCACCCTGTATGGAATCAAATCATTGTGTGGTTGGATATTACTGACAAAATAGCTATACTGAATTGTAATTCATACATAGGTCTTCACTATCTGTATGAAACCATAATGATTCTGCAAAATGATAATTAATATACATTTTTAAATCAAAAAATAAGATAAAGAGGTTAAATTACTTAGGGATGTTGTGACAAAATCAGAAATTTTCCTTGAGTCTTGTTCTATGACAGAGTCTATGCAGTGGTTTGTGGGAACCGAAGAGGAAGACAAAAAGAAAAATAACTCCTTTCCCCTCCCCAGTTTTGGTTTAGGGGCAGGGTCAGCTGTGCTGGGAAGGGGATGCCCTTTTTTCTTGGTTTCCCAGCCTCTGTGAGGCCAGGGGATACCTGAGAAAGGGGGTGGGACCTCTGGAGTGGACCGGGATTATAAAAGAGATACCTCTTTGCCTCAGTTTCCCATCAGCCCTTCGGGCTATGCAGGTATCTCTGGGAAGTGACCGGGATTATAAATACCTGAGGAAAGCAGTGTTTGCTCTCTTTTCTTTGGCTCTGTGGCAAAGAGCAGGGTGCTCCTTCTCAGCAATGCCTGCTCAGAAGACCAGCACGGATTCTGCTGTCCCCTATCTCTCCCCACGGATTCCTAAGGTCGGCACTGTTTCCTTGCTGAGAAGACTCCTTAGAAGAACCTCTTCACAGATGCCGCAGCCTCTGAAACACTGTAGCTTCTCCACCAGAGCTCCTACTTTGTGTGCCTCCACCTCTAAGCTTCTTCTGTGTTTTCTGGGGGCCCCCATCCTCTTCCTCAGCCCCCCTAACGAAGCGCTGCTAGCCCACTGTGAGGGGGAGCTTTTGTCTGGGAGCTCAGTGCCCTCCATTTTTCCCTTCTCGGCTCCGCACGTGGTGTGTCCCCCTCCGGACCCCTCCTGGCTGGCACACAGCGCCCTCTACTGGCTGTAACTGAGTAATTACACCCATTCATACTCACATTCCCCTATAAATTCAATAAATTGTTGCCTTTTCTATACATCTCTTGTCCATTGATAACACCTAATATTGTCCCAAACTGGGACAGTTTCATATATGGAAGAAAACCCAAGACTCTTCCTGAGCATTTCCAGAAGTTAACTGTGGGTCTTAGTGGCAACATTGTAATTTGGAGAAACAATCTCAAATCCGAACCACAGTGGTGAATAAATATAACCACTCCTTTCTTGAAACAGCTTAAGAAAACTGTCTTCCAAAAAGTACAGATAGTACACATATATAAAAGTTACTTTCCAGTGTGAAAAGGAGTCTAGTTTTGCCTTTTTGCATTTACTTTGTCTTATCTGGGGGGGATCACAGAACTCACAGAGCCATTAAAGTTACTTGTTGGTGGGTCTAATTTCAAAGCTTTTAAAACAGAATATGATTGTCAACATACTTGTCTCCACAGAGATTTTTTCCATCTGCCATGAAATAGTTGCCTCCATATTAGCACTGTCTTAAGATTGTTTTATTATGCACCACAACACCACTTCTACATTTCATATCCATAAAAATATAGCACTATCATTAATTTTGTAGTCACATAAAGATTTGATTTGATTTAAGAAGCTACAAGTTCTGTGCTGAAGGTTAGGCACTTCTATTTAAAGAAATTTTCACTTGCTACTATTGCTTTGATCAACATCACTATTAAAAAAAAAAAAGAGCAAAATACTGCAAAACGCATGCTAAATTGTGACATATGCCATAGTACCTCTTTTGCAATTCCCTTTTAATTGCTGAACCAGGTGCAATTATTAAGTCTTGAACTGGAAGCCCTTCATTTAGACAGTATTGTTTGTTAAAGGAAAGAGGTTATAGTTCTACTAGGAGTGTGAGATTTTTCTGCAGTCATGAACATTACTTTGACTTTAATAACAATTATGAAGAAAAACTAAATTTTTCTTCTTTTTCGCTGAGGTGAAGAGATGGAGAATGACTTTCATTTAACAGTGAACCTGTCTGAAAATAACTTAATTTCTGCAGGCTAAAGAAATACTGGAGGTAAAACATTTTGAAAGTCAGATGTAGAGGGTAGATCTCAATTCCTTCCACCTAACCTTAGTTCCTAAATTCAGAAGCTGTATATGATAGTCTTGCTCTGTAAGGAAAGAGACAGGCTAATTCATTGGTGGCTGAGACTGCCTGAGACCTGAAACATTCTATAGAAGTTTGCCTTACTTTAATTCCCACAGGGAGGATATTTATTTTCTAGCTGGGGTCTTTCAGCCTATTGTTATTTGCCACAGAGTTGAGATGATCCAAAAGTACACAATTGCTCAGTGATTCAATCCCTCTGTCTCTTCTCTGAATTCTTGGATAATCTTTCCTACCTCTTTCTACCTGCTAACACTGGAAGTGGTTTTATTCTGAAGTGATTTAGGCCATCAAACATTCAAGAAATGTTGATTATTTGTTATAATATTAGCTTTTAATGCCTTATAACTTTAAATGGCTTCAGTGAAGAGTCACATGAGCATCAGGGCCCTCTTATGTCCTATCCAGCTTGTCAAAAAGCCCATTTTTTTCCAAAAACTTTATTCTGAGCTAAAAGTTCAAGAGGATGGTACAGCATCAAAATGTTACCTTGTATGAAGGGAATCTGAGACTTGAAACACATTTGAATCCTAAACTAATCTAAAATTTTTAACAAAGAATTACTGAGGTATGGGAAAAGATAGCATTTTAGTAACAAGAGCTTATTATCTTGGGTTAAAACTGACAGACACCATTCTCTGGTTATTCCTTACTCATATTTGTTCAGAATGTCTTTTGCAACTATAAAGATGAGAAAATGGCTTCTTACTTTTAGACGAAGATACAACTGTGAACTTCGACTTGTCATTTTCATAAAGAAAAGCCAGTCAGTAGGCTGACAAAGGAAAAATATTGTGCTATGTAACTCAGACAACAGTTCCGTATAGGTCATGTGATTTGCTAAATGTTCTGTCAGTTTACTAAATAAACTGGCAATCTAGATTAAATTTTTTTCTTCTTTTTTTTTCCCCTGGAAATAGCAAAGCCAGGAGTTATACACCTGTAGCAAAGTTTACCATGAAGCCTTTATTCTTGCAAAGAACCAAGAATTGCAGAAGCAGGGTACGCATAGAAAACCATCAATTTGATATGCTGTGTTGACATCTCTATCTTGTATTTCCTCTGTGATTACACTTTCAAGAACAACTTCCAAACAAATTTGAAATCAAAAGAACATAATTCAAACTTTCAGATACATTTAAAGATACATTTTGCAATATCCAGGCAAGCTAGTATAATATATTTTAAAAGAACAGACTAAAGATACCTTAGAAGATCCAGATAGGCTTTTCCAAGTTTATGAGATGTTTGAAAACACTGCTTGTGTCACAAAGAATTCTTTGTGAATATTTCCAGGTCAAATTTGTAAAGTCATCACGTTTGGATAGCTTACACTGAGAAACTGAAATCGTAGTAGAATTGAATCTCAGCCTTTGATATTGATATTGCTCTTCTCTATCACATAAAACTCATTAAAATCTTTATAGATTTCTCCGTTGCACTGGTGAACACAAAGTTTTAAAGTGAAAGGCAAGAGCTCACTGCATCATAATTTGCTCTGTTATTATTGCTGCTTGTTATTATTTATTACCAGGTTTTGTTATTATGACTAAAAGAGCATCAGGTAGATATATTTTGCTGTTAACACATCAAACTGAGATGAGTAATACTAATGCTTTTTTAAAAAATAACATTTCTACTTTAGAATATTTGCTGCTTCTGAAAACATACCTGAGAGTTCTTTAGTATTAATGAAATATAAATGACTTTATTATTATATTATTATATTTATATTTCGTTCACCATGAAAAATCACAATGAAATTCACTTTATTTCTGGTATCCAAAGATTATTTTATTTCTTCCTCTCTTTGCAATTAAAAGCTTCAGTCTGCTAGAGTGTTTTTAATACAGATTTATCAGAATAATCATGGGATAGTCCCTGCCACAATATACTCACCAGAGATGTATTTGTGAGAATTAAAAGCTGATCAGTTTTAGGGCACTGAGAAGCCTTCTAAGGAATATATAGTCTAAAATACCTAAAATCTCACACTTAAAGGAAAGATATTTTAGTTTAGACAGACCATTCATAATAAACAATATGTATGAGGATCATTATTTTCCACTATTGGAATCATTTTCAAAAGAAAACAAGAAAAAAGAATACAGGAGAATAGTGAATATTTTTAATATCCCATATATTCTCAGGAAAAAAACTTTTTGGCTTGAGAAGATTTGACCTTCTTTGGTCTAAAATTGATAATGTTGAGTTTGATGAAGAAAGAAGTGGGAGAAAAATCAAGATCATTATGGAGTGTTTATCTTAAATTATGCTTTACTAGTTAACAACATAATTTGAATCACTAGCTTTATATTCTTCTTTCACGGATTATTAGATTAAAAAATATAAGAGTGAATATTATTTTACTAGCACAAACTCTTGTTTGTTACCAATCTCTTACCAAGTGTTTCCTGCTTCAAGTCCATGACATCAGGTGAATCAAACCCCCATTTTTAGAAATATAACAGGTTATATTTCCTGTTATTGAAATAATTTCAGTAATATTTGAAATAATTGAATAATTTCCCTGTTATTGAAACAAGGAATTTCCTGTTTCAATAGCTGGCTCTAGGTTTAGCAAATTGTGAATTGCCTACCCACAAAATGAAGCTTTCTACACAGCCCCTCTTAGTGACTTCTCTTCATTGTCTCAGAGGTCTCTATCATTCTTCTATGGGACATGTATTTCAGTAATTTCAAAATCTAATTACAGACTAAATTAGATTGTTTATTCTGGTCTCACCCTTCTCATCTCACTTATCAAAATCACCATGTCTTCCCTGCTGACATCTGAAACCCAGTTTCTAGATATGGGACCTGAATTTATACTTCCCAGGTGTATGCCTTTTCATTTAACTGTACTGACATACATGCATAAATGTGTCTTAGCCAAATGAAATAAACTGCCTTTTTTAGTTACTACTCCAGAGATGCCAGTAAACTTTACATGTTTTGTCAGTGTTCCTGTTTCTTTCAGGTTGCTGACGAGGTTTTCACTAGACACAGTCAGAAGCAGCTTACTATGTATGACTACAGGTGGAAGTTCTGTTTATGGTTATTTCCTTATATCTATCATGTAGCTATGGTTTAGCTAGCTGAAACTCTACTTTGATTTGCATGCTGGCAATTGTTTTAATAAAAACTCTGGTTCTCCCTTTCACACTCTGAAAAAGAGTTGTGATATCTGAATAGCAAAGCAGATCTGCTGAAAATCTCCAAATCGTAAGAGGTTGCAAAGCAATGTAAATTTCCAAAGAGCTCTGAGCACAAAGTGCAGCCAAGTTACAGAAAGAAACAGTGAAAAGTTAATTTGCCTTTTGTGGTCTTAATGCAGCAAGTTACTTTCTTAATTTATTAAGTAAGCTCATTTTAAAATGGTAAAACTCAAGTGTTTTGTGGTAAAAGTTCCCCTTATGAACGAAGAAAAATGGTTACTATGACAACTTGAAATTCTTTAGATCCCACTGCTTTATGTAACTTTTTGAACTTAATCACGTTCACAAATAAAAATCTCTAGAAACCATTTACAAAAATCAATCTATGTGTTTCTGAAAAAGAAAAAAAGAAAAACAAAAAACCAACCAAACAAAACAAACAAAAAAAAAACAACAAAGAAAAAACCCAACACACTGATTAAACAAAAAATCTTTCTCCAAATGATTTATACCTGATTTAAATGGACATTCATTCAGTACAGTATCTGTGGACTTTTACTAGTGTAGCTGTCACAAAGCTATTCAGTTTCTTTTTTCCAGGAAAGAAAACTTGCATTGGAAAGAGCTACTTGGCTTTTATGGTTGGTAGGATTTTGTCTGTGTTATTGGAGAGGAAGCACAGAACTATATTGACAATAAGAGGAAAAAATCTGGAGTTAAACTTCTGCCTAGGGACAGTTCCTAACCTAATATTTTTTTCACATTTCCTGTGAGATATTTTTTGCATCCATATTGACAGTCTATACAGCAAGGAACTGTGATTTTTATTTTTTTTTTTTTAATTTGCAGACAGGAAGGAATTTATTTTGAAGTTTTAAGAAAAAAATCATTTCATAACAAAATTTCTAATGCAGCCTCCAATTTTATCTGACAGAGGTTATAGATGCTGTCATAAAACAATGGCATTTTACATAAAATAAAAGAGTTTTACTGAACTTCTGTAGGTTCTAACAGAGAGACTGAGTGAAACCAGCAAAAGCAGTTATTTTCATGGAAAATTCTAAATGTAAACCTTTTAGAGAAAAAATAATCTATTATGATTGCAAACCTCCCATAAGGTTCTGATAACTGAATTTGGTTTTGCATGCCTTTTAT
The DNA here is from genome assembly GCA_013400695.1 of Neodrepanis coruscans. Classification (NCBI taxonomy): domain Eukaryota; kingdom Metazoa; phylum Chordata; class Aves; order Passeriformes; family Philepittidae; genus Neodrepanis; species Neodrepanis coruscans. Next base: position 36,973 of record VYZS01016110.1, read on the forward strand.
CGTTGTAATGGTTGTCACTGTTAATAAACCTGGCTCAATCTAGTAGATAATAGCATGACTGTACCATAATGCCTTATACATTTTCCAAGATGCACATTAAGCTAATAATGTTATATTTCATGCTCTCACACAATGCAGAAGGTTACCAAGAATTTTTGCAATGCTCACAGTTATTTAAAAGGCTAACTAGATTATCCAGCATGGGGAGTCTTTTATTAGCTGAATAGGTTTGGCCATGTAAGTATTTACAATAGGCTATTCCTGCAGCTGCAAACATCAGTTTACTGCTGTGTGAGAGAAGGAAAGAGGCTTGGGTAGCCAATTAAGAGATGCAGTGAAGTGATTGCTCCAGGCTGGCAAAATGTCAACATCAATTTCAGGTTCCTCACATTACACCAACCAGCAATAGACTTTGTTTCAGCTTCTGCTCTCTTGCAGGTTTTTGGTTAAATTAAATTTTATAAACAGGCAAATTGAACTGAGCTCTTCACCATTTTGAAGCAGGTTTTCTGCTTGCGCAAGTGAAGGTTAATAGGAAATGCAAATATCATACGCATACCAATAATTCTTTTAAAATATTTCACCTTCTGCACTACTCTTCAAGTCAATTTCCTTCCATGTAAAAGTGCTTCACATTGAGTTCCCTAGAGTTTAGCCATTTGAAAATATTTAGGCATCATGAATACAAATTGTATTAAGCATTCCTATTTTTTTAAGTGATATACAAACAAGATGTGTTGTCCAATTTCATTTAGCTACAGAGATTTGATGGTTTCTGTAATTTAATCTTGTTTCAGAACAACTTGCAACACACAGAAGTAACAGTTTCCAGCTCTTCTCTTAAATTCGTGGTTGCTCTAGGAAAACATTTGAGGAAGTGTTCTTCTCAAAAGGTGGTGGAGATATTCCCTTTCTCCTAATACATGTGCATAGGGTAAAAATATGGGTTTCAGGGGTAATTTCTTTTTTTTTTTTTTAAATGAACACTATCTCCCAATGTGAAACACTTGTTTCACATTTCAAGTGTTTCATATGCTTTTTTAGTTCTAATAGTTGTTTCCTGAGGAAACTGTCAGATTCTGGCTATGTGCTTCCTAGCTCAGACTTCTTCCTTGATATCCTGCAAGTGTGAGTCTAACTTTTTAGTGTGATAAAGCTGAGGGGAAAATAGCACCTTCTTCCCACAACTTAGCCCTCAGACAACTTTTTTCTTCCCTACTGAAGTGACAAGCCTTTCAGGCTGATCTAAAAAATAAATCATTTGGATGAATCTGATCCAGCCATGCAGCAAGGTCTTTCTATCCTTGTGGAAAAAAAAAAAAAAAAAAAAAAAAGGAAAAAAGATTCATCCATTATATATTATGACAGTTTCAGGTCTTTAGACTATAATCATCATAACTTCTCTGATCAACCCAGCGAGGTGTCCTCAGGAGTTTTACCACTAAATTACAGATGTGATTTATGATTATTTTTGCATACTTTGGATGCCTCAGAGAAGATGTCTGTATAAATATGGGTCACATCCCCTCTGTCAGACAGTACATAAACACTGTCCAAAATTCCTTGTGCTGTTGAAGATATCATAGGATTTAAGTCTTATTAGAAAAGGCTTCGCACAGATTATTTCTGCCTTACACAACTTGTCAGATTTTTTCAGAATGACAACATTTAAAGATTTATTTAGATTTGTCACTGAGGTATGATCAAACGTCATTTGATCACAAGATCATTTCTAGAAGAGAACTTGAAGATTACACATACATGTTCTTCAGTTCTTAAGGGTTGATCTACACAAGACTACCTGAAATTTATGTCATCAAAGTATTCTCAAATGAATAATCACTCAATTAGTGTATGAATGCAGGTAATTTTCTCAGTTCACTGTTGCTTCTAAT
>VYZS01016112.1:8609-19913 GCA_013400695.1 Neodrepanis coruscans
AGAACACAAACAAAAAAAAACCCCATTTTCCGTACAAAAAAAAAAAAAAAAAAAGAGAAGAAAATATAGAGAAAAACTATTAAATGCTTATTACTCTGTATTATCTTCATTTAGATTCTCACACAAAGCCAATTCAAATCATTGTAATTTTTTCATTGATTTTGGTGGGATTTGGGTCAAAATTTACTTCTGAGTAATACGGAGATAAAAATCTTGAAGTAAAAAAAAAATAACCCTGTATTAAACACTCTTCAAGATAAAAAAAGACTTGGAACTTTATCTATACAACAAACTGAACAATGTAAATTAAATTCTAAAAATCTTTGAAATTAAATAATAAAATTATCTTAATCTTGGTGTGAAATACAGAAGTAGTATGAGCTGCATTATTGCTAAAGGTAAAAAGGTAAGGCACATTTATTAATGTTACATTGTAACAGTCAACAGACTTAGATAACTTCTACCAATATCATGTCAACATTCTTATCAGAATGTGATTCAGAAATCATATGGACTTACTAACATTTTATCTCCTTTTCCTTTTATTTTGCAAACTTCCTTTTGAAAGTCTTTTTCCAAACAAATTTGCTACTAAGCCATTCAGTTCCCATGAAATAATATCATTAAAAACTTTTGCATAAATAATTTAATTATTTAATTCTGTCTTCAGAGGCACAGATATATTCTGAGCTGCTACAGTCAAACTTCCTTTTCTGACCTGTTTTTCTTGTCCCTTTTCCAGAAATGCTCGTGAGAAATCACTGCTGCTTACCGCACTGAAGAAAAGCTGGCTTTCTCACCATGTGTTGCTCATGCTGACACTGGTAAAGTGTGCATTAGGCTGCAATCACTTCCATACATTACATTATCTATAGCATTTCCCATACTGGGAAGGTAAAAATCCCTTGATTTCGATATTTTGCCTTCTTAAGCTTAACATCTGGAACCACTATTTAGAGGAGGGAATTGAAAACAATTGAGGGATTAATGTGAACATGCACTAGAGTGAGAGGACTATCAGTTAATGAGTATATGTATAAGATGACATATGTCCATTATTCCAAGCATTTCCTTCAAGGAAAAGGAAGAGCTGTATCTGTAGCGTAGTTCATGTAGAAAATCTGTTTACTTGGTGTTGCTGAGTTAACTATATATGTACATGCACATGAAAATTATCTTGTGCATTTCTTCTGAAAAGTTGAGGAAGACAAGTATCCAAATAGCAATAGCAATAAAGTAGGCTTTTGAAGATAACTGCGGTTTTTATAATTTTCTATCTTCTTTTTTTTTATTATTTCTTTTTTATAGTTTGGAACACATGAAGAACTAGAACTTTCACTTTACCCATGTTTTTTGTACTATCTAAACTCAACACTAAATGTAGACTAGAAAATAAGCATTTTCAGGATGAGATTTCATTGGATGTGTTTCTGAGTATGATATCAGAATGCATCTGCAATCCATCTCATTCTACTGTTGAGTTCAGAAACACGTGTGATTTACACAGTCATATATTCCGCTACCCTTAAAGAGATTCTTGATGAAAGTACCATCTCCTGATTCTAATTCCAGAATAGAATATGCCTACAATAATTGCAGGGGCTAAGTAGGCATTATTGTGATTTAATCCATCATATAGCTAAACATCACAGAGCTGTTTTCTTATTCTCCTCCAGTGAAATGGGAGAAAGAATTAAAAAAAATTTAAAAATTAATGCTTGTGTGTTGAGGTAAAGACATTTTAATAGAACAGAAAAAGAAGGCAAAATAATCATAGTGATAAAAGAATATACAAACCAAGTGATCCACAATGCATTTGGACACCACCCACTAACCGAAGATTGGCCAGACCCTGAGCAGTGGACTGCCACACCCCAGTCAACTCCCCCACTTTTATTGTTCATGACATTCTTTAGAAGGGAATATTCCGTTGGTCAGTTTGGTTCATCTATCCTTGCTACGGTCCCTCCCAGGTTCTCATGCACTCACAGCTCTCTTGCCGGCAGGGCAGCATGAGAAGCTGAAAATCCTTGACTTTGTGTAAGAACTGCTCAGCAGCAACTAAAACATCAATCTGTTTTATCAACATTATTCTCATCCTAAATCAAAACATGGTACTACACCAGCTACTAGGAAGAAAATGAACTCTATCCAAGCCAAAACACAACAGCATGCCTGTCCCTTACTACTTCTAGAAGCCTCTGTTTTCTTTCCTATGTCCCATGTATAGCAAAACGTCATTGAGATCCACTTCTCCATGAATAAGAAACCTGTCTTTCTTTCTATGTTCTTCTACTTTAGATCCCACTGAAGCCTCAGAAAAATACTATTGTGTCTCTAATGGAGTTTTCTTGTTATCAGTTCAGATTTGCTTCTTCAACAGCACTTCAGCATCTGAATGCACATCCATTAGTCACCTTGAATTCCTGTTAAGGATTGTGTACTCCATTAACCCACAAAACATTTTCCTGTCTCCTTTGAACAAATGTTATTAGAGTTGCAAGAAAACTGCCTCAAGTACAGTGACCATGTAACAGACTCTGCACTCTCAGCACTTCTCATGTCCACAGTGGCAATATGATATTGGGAAAACACAAATCACAAATCACAAATCTTTCATAAAAGCTGATTGTATCCTTGCTGAGAAGCAGGCAAGAAGAAATTCTGTCTATACAAAAGAATGAAGGCCACTGTGCCCAAACTCTTTCAGATGCTTTAGAAGGTAAATTATTTGAGCAATCATTTAGGATACAGCTTAAATGACAAGGTTTAGCAGTCATTTAGGAAACAGAACCTCATGGGGACCTTGCATAAGATATTCTAAGTGAGTATTCTTGGCATTATGTAATTAATGAACCAAACAGATTACTTGATTACTTCATTAACACGCAGTGAACAGAGTTTTGTATGTTCTCAAACAACCTGGTAATGTTTGTAGTCCAGATAAAATATTCCATACATACATATATATATATATGTATGTATGTATGTATGTATGTATATATATATAAACCAACCTAGGTGACTCATTCATATCTATGTGTTGGCAGCTGGGGTTGCAGGGTGATCTCTGTGAGGAGCAGCCAGGGCTGCCCTGTGCTGTACACAGATGGTTCCTGCAATTCCAAACAACCCACTGCAGGCTGAACCCTGTAGCTGAGGGAGTGGCTTTTTGAGGAAAATGTTTTAAAGAAAGGGCAGAAAACTCTTTAGGAAAGAAGAGGCAGAATAGTCAAGAGCAAAGTTGATCCTGGAGTTGAGGGGGAAATAGTTTTAATTTTGTCTTTTTTTTAATCACTCTCTTATCTAAGTTGGCAACAAATTAAATTCATCTTCTGCAAGCTGAGACTGTTTTCCCATGGCAGTGACGGGTGGTAAGTGATTTCTCTGTATTTATTTCAACTCAATTTCAACTTTTCATCCTACTTACTCCTCTCCCATTTTCAGCTAAGGAGGGGGAGTGAGATAATGGCTGGGTGGACATCTGGAATCCAGACAAGTTCAACACACCACACATTCTGGAAAGAAAATGCACAAAACATGCTTAAGAAAGTTGATTGAGACAAAATCTAGCAAGTATAATAAAGGAAGGAACAGAAAACTGCCCTTGTTCTTTATTTACATGTTTTTTAAAGAATAAACTGGAATAGAAGGTACCATTTGCTTTGCAAGAGATGGTGGACTAACACAGATGTTATTTTGCCTGTTTATAAGTACTTTCTTCCCTTCCCATTTATAAAACACTGCAAGAGTTCTTTCTGTTCTCTTTGAATTTTCCTACTGCAACATCACTGTATTCAGTTTATGTGGCAAGGTTTTGGTAGTGGGGCACTGCAGGGGTGTCTTCTGTGAGAAGATGCAAGAAGCTTCTGCCGTATGTGATAGAGTCAATAACAACTGGCTTGAAGATGGACCCGCTGATGGTCAAGGCCGAGATCATTAGCAATGGCAGCACAATATCTGGGATAATAGATTTAATAAGGAAAATAAACCCTGTGATTGCAACCAGAGAGAGGAGTAAGAATATGTCAAACTGCTTCTTAGACTCCCAGGTCAGTAAGGAAGGAAGGGAAGAGGCTCTGGAGGTGCCAGAGTAGCAATTTTCCCGCAGACTCTTGTGAAGACCATGATGAGGCAGGCTGTCCCCCTGAAGCCCATGGAGGTCCATGGAGGAGCAGAGATACACCTGCAGCCGATGGAGGACCTCACAACCAAGCAGATTAATGCCTGACGGAAGCTGTGACTCTGTGGGAAGCCCATGCTGGAGCAGGCTTCTCACAGGATCTATGGACTTTTGGATTGAGGAATCGATGCTACTGGCAGGACCTGTGATCTACATAGGACCCATTCTGGAGCAGAGAAAGGGAGTATTAGAGCAGCTAGATGGGCACCTCGCATCCAGTGAGGGTCAACCCACCACAATCATTTTCCTGTTTTTTGCCATCATTCCTTCTACTTAATAAGGATTATTATCATATATGAATAAAGATTATACATGTATGATTAAAGCCCAAAGGTTATGAGTAGAGGAAGACAGGAATTTTGTATTTGTTTCTCAATGTTGGATAGGTGGCAGATATGAACACTGCTATTCATGTCAAGGTATTAACAGTGAAGGACTTTCTAAGATGACATCAAAATAGTGATATGCCAAGAAGACATTTTAGTCTCAAAAAAGACACCAAAAGAACCACACAGGGCTTAAAAACATTTTGAATATAAACAAATTTATTATTGAAGTATCAATTATTGCACGCATCAAAACAACTAAATAAGTGTTACACTAGAATGGTAACATCAAAGCAAAAGATAATTCTAATTTTGTTTGAATAGTAGCATGAAAACACACTTTAATGGAGTCTGTTTATCAGCTTCTGGGTTTTATTCTAAGAAACTTCTTTATCCCCCATGGTAATAGCTGCTGAGTGTCACTAACATTTTGTGTGATGTCTTATTCAAGATGCAGAAAAAAAGGTATATGCAGCACCGTGCGCATCTGTAAAATGACAAATTGTTCGTAATTATAAGATACGTAACACAATGCATGTGAATGTAAATGTGCCATTTTTGGGAGGGGAGGAGAATGCCAGGACTCATTTTTGGCTGGAAAAATGGAGGAGAGAGGCTGTGCCTGGCTGCAGCTTGCCTCTTCTTGCTCTGTGGTACTCTCAGGAGGTCCCAGCCAGTGCCCTGTGGCCATCGTGTGACCATCTTCGCTGCTGAGGTGCTGCTGTAGAGGGATCTTCCCATTTGTGTCAGCCCCTGCTTCTAGCTGATCTGCCGGGCATGACCCCTGTCTCCTACGATCTTGGTGCTGGACAGAAGCTTATCACATAGCTTCAAGCCAGGGAGCCCCTGCTGGTTGGGTGAGTCCACAGTGACGCAGGACATGTCTGTTCTGCCATTCCTACTTCTGCCATTGTTGCCCTCTCCTGTGTGGCAAACAGCATCTGCCTCGGAACCACAAGGTTGGATTTATTACAATCAGCTGCCCCACAGCACCTGCGGTGTCCACAGTGAGATTGCACCAAAGAAAGCTCACCAGCGACCCTCAAGCGGCCCTGCCGATCTTCAGCTGTAATCACACCGAGGGAGCTCACCAGCGGCCCTTGAGCATCCCCCTCAACACTACAGTTACGGTTGTAACTAAACACAGAAACGGGGAGGGGGAAAAACAATTTGTTCTTTGCATATTTTTTTTTCCCCAGTTATCGTTGTAATATTGGTTGTTTTATTTGGTTCAATACTCTTAAGCAAAGATCCGTTATCTCCTTTTTCTACATTTTTGTTTATTTATTTCACTTATTTACTTATTTATTTACTTATTTATTTCACTCATCGAGCCTGTCCCCATGTGAATTCATATCCTTAAATGCCAAAAGGGTACCATATGCAGTGACATCTATACTAGAGACATCCATACTTCAGAGATTAAAGTGAGCTGATGCAAATTGACTTTAAGCCCTCTATGGTACTATCTTCAGTCGAAAAGATTTGTGGAAGATAGTTCTTTGTTGATCGAAAGTTCTGTGTACCTATTTTTTTAATCTTTCATTACAAATATTATCTCATTCACTTTTGAGAAATATGATTTTGGAGCTTTTCTTTTTCCTCAGTTATGAGAGAGCCTTTTCATATCTGCGCTTTTCTTTCCAGTATTTTGCACTTTTCTGACTTGTATTATCTCCCATAACAAAAATCTCCATAACTGCTAATGAGCATTTGTTTTGTTTACATTGTTGTATTCAGAGTCTCTAAAAAATATTGAGACAGGTAAGAATAAACATGTAAGAAAAGAGCTAAACAATTATTAAATCCAGTCAATGAAGTGATATCAAAGTTAAAAAAAAAAAGATAATGCCATTCCATTAGTATATTTGCATTCACTTAGTGTTAGGGCTGGAATTTGAAAGTCAGACTTTTTAAATTGTCTGCTTCCAATTCTTTCTAAATTGTCATGTGAGTTTGAGCAACTCACAAGACAGTTGAGTGTTGATATTTATATAATAGAAAAATGTTTTTCACAACATGATACCTGTATCATGATTTAACTAAGTATTTAATCTATTTAAAATGCTTTGAGAGTCTAATCGCAAATTTTTGTTTTTATGCAATATTTAGATCCTCATTCCTTTTCTTCTGATTTGTTGTGTTTTCTTTGAGTTCTGTATTATACCATGACAGAATACAAGGAGACTTCATCATCTTATTCTGTGCAGGTGTTTGAAAATATTTTACGGGGAGAATTTAGAAGTCTTACATATGTTAACAGCACTTAGAAAGGGAAAAGATTTAAATATGGTTTGGGAGGAGTGCATATGTTATTTTTCCTCTGTTAATGAGAAGATATCCTTCACAAAGTGAAAGAAAACTCAGGTTTATAGGGTTTCCATGTTTCCTGACGAGCTGTAATTTTAATAATAAACAGTACACATTTATCTTTTTATTATTTTAAAGCTACTGTGATATCCATGACTTGTCTGAAAACATAAATTTTCCATAAAAAGGAACCTCAAATGGTATTAATTTGTCATAAACATATGCAGCTGTAATAGAACACCTTGAAAATAATTAAAAAAAAGCCTTGCACTTGATACACTTTTATTCTCAAGATTAATATCTTTCTTGCACTTACATTACAGCATACCACTTGCATTTAGTTTGCACAACTATAAGAAGACTATAGTAATCTTTATTAAAAATAGTTAATATATAGAGATGAGATCACCTACTTCAATAAGACTGAACTTCAATACTGCTCTTTGAAAAACAGAAGACTGCATTAATGTCTATAATAGCATTGTCTTATTTTAAATTACTTTCAATATGAAACTGATTTGTGTTAAATATACTTTTAAATAACAAAATCAGTATTAAAAAAGCACACACAGTAAGAAAAGTCTAAAACATTGTGGTGTTATCTGATTAAAAAAACCAAAACAAAACAAAACAAAAAAAAAACAAAACAAAACAGGAAAGATGAATATTTATCAGTTTTCCAGTGCATTTTTTTCCACTGATAAATAGTTAAATGCTTTCTATAGAATGTACATTCTTATTAAAAGTAAAATCAAAACAAAAACCAAAAACCAACAAAAAAACCCTAATAAAAATAGAACAAACCAAAAGTAAAGAAAAAAATTAATTTTGGCTGTGATCATTCTGCATATGTTGGAAGTCTAAAAGATTCAGTCTCTTTTTTTGGGTAAGATTTTTCTAGAGTTCAAAAATCTGACAATATTTTGTCTGTCTTTCCTCTTGTTCGTTAATATCTATATTTCCTGCATAAGTTTAAAGTGCCTAACTATAGGACTTATAACAAACAAACAAAAAATCCAAACTCAAAACAAAAAAAGAACCACTAGTCATTCTAGTCTTCTGTTGTAATCAGTGGTGAGAAAAAGGAACCTTCAGAAGCTTTGCCAGTATAAAACCTCAGTTACCTCCTGAGGTTATTAAACCCTCTCCATTTACTTCTAAGAAACATAATATAAAAATATTCCTAAACTTGCATGCTGTACACTAGCATATAAAGTTATGTGGAATTAACCTAGACCCTGACCATGTATTCACCACTCTGTTACATTCAATTTATTTTTAAAGTTAATATTAGACACACACAAAAAAAATCAATAAAATTTGCTAGCTTTATTATATTGTGAGAATTGGGCCTCTCTTACACACTGTTATTTTACAGACTGGAACATACGAGCCACAGTGGCCATCTTTTTCAGTGCTCTTTTTCAAAATATATAAATCAGAAACCAAAACACATTTTTTGTCCCACTGTATATTCACAAATAAGATTAATTATCCCCAACTCACCATCCAAAAATACCAACTTTCATATACTTTATTTTTAATCACATTTCAACAAACAAATTCTATAAATTTGCATTTTCAATTTCCAAGTGTGGGTTGTTTTTTTTCCCAAATACACTGCAGTGATAATTATTCCTAAAACATCAGTAGGGAACACTTAAGAAATGAAACATACTTTTCTAATGCAACTGTGTTATCAACTCTACATTTTAAGGGACTATAAACCATCCATAGGGGAGTAGAACTGGAAAGGAAATAGCATCACATGTAAGATGCCTGTCCAGCTGTCAAATTCATGTGTATATACCCCTGAGCAGTTCTATCGAAGTAAATGAGACCATCCTGTGTTTAAATTGAAACACTTTCTTCAATACGCTCATGGTTAGATATACTGATATTGAGATCATCTAGAATCCAAGCCAGATGCTTTACCATTTAAGGGATCAATGTTAGAATGATTCTACAGACTATAACAGAAAAGCTAAAAATTTTATCTATTCTATATTTAGCTCCATGAAAGCAAGTAATGGGGCGAGATTGGTACTGTTGTTAAAACTGCAGGAAGGGGCTAAAACGATCTTTTAAAAGAGTTTCAAAAAGATCTTCTACCTCCTTCTGATGGGAGCTAAAATCTCCTGAGCAGCCAACAATTTGCATGTGTATCATTATCAGAAATTTGAACTTTGTTAACCATCATTTGTGTTTGTAGGAATGCTACAATGGGAAGGATCTGTACAAACACCTTTTACCAGTAAATTGTAAGCCTTCATTTTATGTGGCCTTAGAGAAAGCAGTTTAATTGATTCTTCCTCCTTGTTTTCATTGTTTTCAAACACACATTTCTCTGAAAAAGAATTCTGACTTTACCTGTTGTGGAACAATGAATAGGGTCAAAAATTAGAGAAAACTATGAATTAGAGGGTAAAAATCTGCTGCTCCTGCCCAGGTAGAACACGGTCAACATGCCCTACAAAGGTTCCCTAAGAACCTGCTACAGGGGATGGGATGGAGGAGAGTGCAGTGTGAAGGTACCTCAGTCTCCCTCTATAAACATTCTGCAGGCACGGGAACATGGTGATGCTTTGTAGTTTAAAGATTGTACTGTATCTGTCCATGAAGGGAGACAGATGAAAAGGGCAACTATCTTATTAAGTACTTATGATTCAATTCACTCAAGCTCCACCTAAACCTAAAAAAATACTGTAAAAATAAATTGCAGTTATGGAGAATTGGGAGGAGGACTACACCAAAATTGCTGGGGCAATCGACAGGCTGAACCTGTCTTTCCCCCCACTAGAGGCATACCTGTTGGGTAAAAACCATATTCTACGCATGTTAAATGCTGATTTAGGACTAGGGATTGTTCTTGCAATGTAAGTGTATTAGGAGATGGCTTTATATTAGAGTTCATGTTTGTGCTTGCTTTGTGGTATTGGTGGATTTTTTCAATACGTTTTTGCAGTCAGACACTATCACTGATGACTTATGAACCTTATTAATCTGTCACAACTTGTATTAATAAAGTGTTATTCTGTATCCTGTTAGAGTGAGTCCTTATAAGGTACTGACAGTTGCTGGTGATGAATAATATATTGGATGTCCTGCAGACAAGTCTCTTTTCTCTGATGGCTCAGCCCTCCCCCTCCCCAAAAGGGCAGTTGGACATAACCTCTGATTTTGTGAATTTGTTTGGTGAAGGGTCTCCTCACTATGGGATACTGATAGACTGATTGTACGTAAAGGTGTCAACCTTCTGGGGGCACTGACAGACAAATAAATCACTAAGGGTGGAGAAAAATCTCCCCTCTCTAAGGGTCAGGCAAATACCAACCCTTTTCACATGAAACCAGTAAAAGTAATTGTAGAGTAGATGAGGAGTAGCAAAACAGCTAGTTTAATTCCATGGGGAAAAAATTATCATTTTGCTAAAATTGTATTTCTGTAAAAATTTGATGTGTCAAGATTTTTAGTAAATGGCAAGCAAAAAACACCTCAAAACCCACCAAAAAAACACCCCCAACATACAACGAAAAACTCATTAAAAAAATAACAGAAAAAGTAAACCTGGTGCACAGTGAGACATGGCGGAAATCTGAGACTATTCTGTATTTTGTGTTTTTGGACTGCAAATGTATATTATATATATGTTTATGTATATGTAAACTGAGTTTAGGTGTTTGTTTTTCCAGACAATATTTTTCTAGTCCAGCAAATGGATTTAGGAACCTTAGTGAAATGGGAAGATATATATGGACCTATAATAGAAATGAAAGAAATACTGTTTAGAAAAATTGGATACATGGAAACCTCAGCTCCATTATCAATACAGAAATGTAATTAAAAAAAATTACCACTTAACATAAATATGCAAGTATTTTTGCAGACTGTAAATTAGTCTAAAATTGTTCAAGTTTCTCTGTTTTCACAAAATTAGTTTTAGTTAGAGGCATTATGTGATTGCATCAATCCAAACCTTAATTAAAAAAAAAAAAAAGGGCTAATGTGAAATTGAGCCTAATTCTGTGTATAAATAAGAAGATTCATTTACATGCTATATGTATAAATTTTTAAAATCAAATTGCACTCTAAAACAAAGAAATCCATCCATAATTACATACTAGTACTAACCAGCACCACTTGTTTTAATCTTGTTTCTAGTTTACCATAACGGAATGAAGACTGTATAGTAAAGAGTGTAAAGAATCGTGAGCGATAAAAAAAAAAATAATCTCACTGAAGATCTCCTGTCAACTTGAGTTCCCCTTGAATTTTTGTTATTTTTATGTCTGCTCTACAAGTTAACTTTATTCTGCTGTATTCTTCTTTATTCTTCTGAGGGGAACAGAGGGCCCTGTATGTCAACTGGACACATACCACAGAGAAGTCTGCTGCCTCTCTGGGGACGGGGTACAGGACATCACTGGGAGGTTACTGAATTGATTCAACCCTCTNGGACGGGGTACAGGACATCACTGGGAGGTT
>VYZS01016115.1:15058-26044 GCA_013400695.1 Neodrepanis coruscans
ACATATATTTATTAATGTTTATCAATATTACGGGAAGCTCTGCCACTCCTGGAGGATGTTAACCAATTATAAATGTAAAAGCCTTGAATACAAGTGTAGAGAAGCTAGAGAATTGTACATTCTCTCCATGTTTAACCTCTTTTTGTTGGGTCATGAAACCTTCAGTCTGCAATCCCAGACACCGCATCATCATTGCTGTAAAATCAGTATGGTAGGTCACAACAATGTTTCCAATATAAAATTTTCCTCCTTCTTGGTGTCCCTATTAAAGGTTTGTTATCATATGAATTTTTTTTTTAAACTTTAGAATATGTACAGCTACCTTTTGCTTATTATAAAGGTTTGACCACCTTTTCTTCAGTAAGAAATACATTTTAGAGAAAATTACATTATGTACCACGTGAGTTTTTCTCAGAGTCCAGCTCCTTCTCAACTTTCCTTAGCAGATACACCAATATGTTATTTGTTTGCATACCCTGAAGCTTGAGAGTAGTTACTGCCAATCATGCTATCCATGCTTCTCTTAATGTACAAGCAGTACCTTCTGTTAACCATGTAAAGGTATCACAGTAAACCAAACATGACAGCAGCTTAACAGATTTAGTCATAGCATGGTTCTTTATATTCATGTAAATGTCTGGATATATTTCTAAAGGAACTCTGTCACGGATGAAAGTTAGCTGAACAGGCATTAATTGCAATAAAATGAGGGATCACTTTGTACCTTTGGAAGGCAATGCTTGCAGTTACTGTAGCAAAGATGTGAAAATCCGGTGGAAACACTAAAACTTTATGGTATGGTAAGGAGAATGTATAGTTAGAACTAGGCAACGGTCACTAGGGCTTTTACATTCTACTTTTTTCTGGTTGCCACTTGTATGACAAGCTCTTCAGCTTATTATCTGCAAAAATCAATGTAAGAAAACATCTATGTCAAATGGGAGATGCATAAGAATGAGTGCTTCAATTAATCCTTCTGCAAAAATTGCTATGGCAGCTCACCACAGTATTATTGAACTACCAAGAAGCTATAAAACAATGCTGTTTAAAAAGCTGAACAGATGAGGACGGAGTACTCGAGGGGAAATAACATAACAGTTGACTTCAAGACTGTTCAAGTCTCAATTTGTTAACTGAGGAAAGTATTTCACAACAGTTTAATATATTAGTACAAGACGCTACAACCAGACTAGCTGCTCGAACAGATTGTTATTACTACTGGTGTTCGAAAAATTCAAAATAATCCTGTTGTCTATATTTTAACTTTTTATTTGAGGATTGGATTTACTTGGACATACAAATCAGTCTGCTGACTTGGCAGACAGCCTACAGCCATGAGAAAGTCTCAGTTAATGCACCGAAGATGAACATCACCTTCACAGCCTTACATACATAAACATCTTATTTAAGCATTGAAACGAATACAAAATTTAACCCTGTGGGTATCATGATTTGGAGTAGGTGTCTCTGTCATTCTGAATACAAGGTTCCTGAGCAAAGCCAAGGGATAAGACAACTCCCTCCAATACTGCTAGGGTGAGACTGACTGAACTCAGGTGGAATCCAACCAGACTCTCTCGCCAAAAGTGATGCCTTGGGGGCTTTTCACATATTTCTGGGATTTCAGTTTGACTATATAGTTCACTAATAAGCTTTCTTGTAAGGCCTTTCTCCATGGATTGTGAAGCCATGTTTAGCATTCCATTCAAGACAAATAGCCTATAGCAAGGACATTGTAGAAGAACATGAGAAATAAAAGAGGGTCCAGGGAACCTGGAGAATCTCCAGTAAGTCCAGACCCAGAGAAAAGCACAGGGGTGAGATGATCTCTGGTTGGAAGTAGGGGGGGGTGTAAGAATTGGTGAATATTATAAATATGGTGTGATAAGGGCAATTGCCCACTCCTTGCATCTGGAAACTTCCACTAAAGAACTACACCTTTTCTTTTACCTCTATTAATTTTGTTTGGAAGGGGTTTTTTTTCCCCTTTTCTCTGGTTTTAGGCATCAGGAGGAGCTCACATGATGAAGGTGTTGCTTTCCCTGCTCATGTTACCGGTTTCCTTCAGCAACAAAACTGTCCTATACTTTTTATAGTTTGGCTAATTTATAGCCAAAAGATGGTATAAATTAAGATATTCTGAAAAGCATTTCTGGCTCTGAAGCCACAGAAGGTAGCTCTTACTAAACAAATTAAAAGTATATATAAGATTAGACTTTAAAAGAAAAGAAAATGAATGATTCACATGTGACCACAACATTAAGCATCTCAAGGCTGTGATTTCTCACAAAAAAAGTACTAGAATAAAGCATTACTTTACCAGGTGGAAAAACTTTTCGTAAGCCAAGACATCAATTCCCTCACTTTTGCAATCGTTTTCGCATGATGGATGAATGAAGTGTCCAAAGAAAGCCACTGAGGATGGTGAAAGGACTGGAGCATAAGCCCCATGAGGAGCAGCTGAGAGAACTGGGGTTGTTGAGTCTGCAGGAAGATCAGAGGAGACCTTATCACTCTCTACAGCTATCTGAAAGGAGGTTGCAGCCGGCTGGGTATTGGTCTTTTCTCTCAGGCAACCAGCAGTAGGACAAGAGAGCACAGTCTTAAGCTGTGCCAGGGGAGGTTTAGGTTAGACATTAGGAGGAATTTCTTTACAGAAAGAGCGATTGAGCACTGGAATGGGCTGCCCAGGGAAGTGGTGGAATCACCGTCCGTGGAGGTATTTAAGAAAAGACTGGATGTCGCACTCAATGCAAGGTCTAGTAGACAAGGTTGTTTTCGGTCAAAAACTGGCTTGATGATCTGAGAGGTCTTTTCCAACCTAAATGATTCTGTGAAATTCTGGTCATTGTCAAAAACCAGGCAGACAGTCTCTAGGAACACAATAAAGACCTGACAACAGAGAACACTCTAAACATGGATGTCTACAGGCAGCCCATACCTGTGCATAGGGCACAGCCTTGAAGGGCAAGCCCTTTCATATTGTTTCAGAATGGAGACTGTTTTTTCCATATTTTGCCTAAGCAGTGGAGAATTGGCTATAACTGGGAATGGTTGATTCCTTGTGCTGTGAGATGTGGATTTTATGAAATGAAAACATTTTCTTACTTTTTGACCAGGTTTAGTCAAGCTGCCCCGCCTCAGCACACAGAGGTAAGTCAAAGAATCTAGTATGTAACTTCCCCCAGTGAAAAAACAGAAAGTTCAAATTACAGTTTCCCATGTGCAAATGCTAGAATGGAGAAGAAAGCTTTGATGGATCCAGCATGCAACTTAAAAATGCTGTGAGCAGGTGCAATGCAATTAATACCCTGTGAGATTCCCACTGGAAACTGTCATATCCACTCCCCTACAGATTAACAGTATCTTAGGTGTTCACACTTTACAAGTTCCGGGCCATCCAGAACAGGTATTTTGGTGTTTGCACTGTTTGGCTTTTCCAAGTTGTACTGCTTTGTAGAAGCAGCAATGCTATTACAGGGTGGGAGAAATAGTTTGGAGTTGAAGTATATTTGTTCTTCAACTATTTTAATAAGATCTGTGTTCTAATTTCTCTGCTTCATCTGCACTGTCTGTATCATGTTCCTCATTGAAAGCACAATAGAGCAAGGAGAACTCCAGAGGCCGAAATTTGCAAAATGTTGTCTTTGTGTGGCATTAGCAGCCTGCAGAGCATGGTTTCCTACACACTACATGACACATCTCCTTTCTTCCCCATTCTACCATGCATATTCATTAGCAAATATAACAGTTACACACAGACAGAAGCTGTGTATATATAATAAACAACAGAAAAAAATATGAATATGAAAACAACTTCTGAAGAGATTTGTGTTATTAACAGCTGTTAAATAACATACCAGGGAAAAAATTCCCACTCTTAAGTACATTATTTTGGATGGACAAATATCACCCAGTGAAATAAACTCCTGACCAGCATGGAAATGGAAGGTTTCTAGCTTCTTTTAACTAAGCAGGTATTCCCCCATGCACAGAAAGCATCTCAGATTTTCACATGAGATCAAATGTAAGAGAATGAGAGCAAAATGCCCATGGTGCAGACTAATTCAACGTGATTTTGTATAACATTCAAACTTGCAAAGGATTTTTCCTTTTCTCCCAGGAAAAGGCAGCAAACGACACAGGCACTAAACAGACTCTTTAAGCCTGCAGTCTATTCGCATTCCTTTCTGCGGCAGAACTGAAATCAAATACACTATGTTTCACACCTGTAGCTGATTTTGAAAGCTGGAAACATCCCTTTTCTGCAATGTCATTACTTTTCCCTTCTACAAGAAAGAGAAGATTTTCTAGAAGCTCCTTTTTGTTTTCTTTTTGCACCTTTTACTCAAGGCCATTAGCTCGCAAAGTGAAGTGCCTAACTTTCTAAATAATTTAACATGAAAACACGCACATCTGGCTATCTGCTGCTGCAGTTCAAGAAACATTTCCAAAGACAGCTGTTGACTACGCAAAGGGCAAACCAGGGGAAAGAGTGACCCAGAACCTCAAACCTGTAGTAGGTATCCTGACCACTCTTCTGAAGTGGCACAGCAAACATGCCAACATCTCAAAAATACAAATAACTTTTCGTAGCAACGGCGCCGTGCTTGGTTATTTTGTATCATTTTCTGACGCTCGCCAGACACACCCGCGGCAGCCGGGCCCCGGGGCTCCCTCCCACTGTCCCAGCACCGGCGGGACGGCGCTCGGGCTCCACCGCCCCGCCCGGGCCCGGCTCGGCCCGCGGGTTACTCACCATGTTTACTTCCGAGACCACGTCGATGCTGGCGATCTCTATCCGCATGCCCACATCCACGGGCGGACCTGCGGGGGGAGCGGGAGGCGTTAGCGGACCTGCGGGGGACCAGGACGCGGGTCGGGGGAGCGCGGGCGCCTCACCTCCGAAGTCGGGGCGGAGGCGGATGTCGTAGCCCTGGAGCAGCCTGTCCACCGTCTCCTTCACGTAGGACATGTTGCTGGGCCCATCGGCACTGCGGGAAGGAGCACCTGCGGGTTATGGAGGCCCTTCGGGGCGCCCCGCGCCTGCCTCCCTCCTTCCCTTCATCCCTCCCTATCCCCGCATCCTGGCGGCGCTCACCGGCGCGCCGCGCACGCCACGGCCAACGCCAGCGGTATCAGCAGAGCCCGCGGGCCGGCCTTCCTCGCCGCGCCCATCCCGGCGGCCGCCTCACGGGGGACGAGCCGCGGACTGGAACTTGGACCGGAGCGGCGAGGAGCAACAATTCCCGACCGACGGACGCATGCGCCGAACGCCGCGCCCCACAGGGCGCCCCTCTGGCCGCCTCGGGCGCCCCGCGCCCCGCATGGACCGCGCCCCGCCCGGGGCGGTGCCGCCCCAACAGGTGCCGCAGGAGCGCCGAGGGCAGCGGAGCCCCCGGGCGGCGGGGAGCGGCGGGACCGAGAGCCCCGGGGTACTGTGAGCGAGGGGCAGCCGCCACCGCGTGCGCCCCCCGTGCTGGTGCCCGGGCTTCCCGTCAAGAAACAGTGGATAACTGTTGAGGGCCCTTGTGTTTGAAAATGCACACCAGTGGGATGGATGTGAGCCATAAGGTGAAAGGGAAATTCGAAAGAAATGGCACGTTTTGACGCAGGTACTTTCTGTCCAGCGGCGGAGGCTTGAAGTCGCGCCCGCCGCTCGGTGCGCTCGCCGCTCTGGCAGAGTGCTGGTGGCGGAGCTGCCCCGCAGCGGTACCCGCGGTGCCCCGAGCGGGAGGTCACACAGGGGTTTAGTTGCGATTTTTCAACAAAAGTAATTGATCCTGCGTTTAGAACGAGATTTTTTTTTACCTTTGCCGATGCTGCTGTTTCACTGCACGGTAGCTCAGCAGAAATAACATTTATCCCTTTCCGATTCAACCCACCTCATCAGTGTGCTACACATCCTGCATGTGGTGACCTTGGGATACATACTGGATACTTTTGAGGCTTCTACAGCGTCATGCAGACCTGTTTCTGAGAAATGACAGACTTTTGGTGATGCTTTTTGTCGCTGAAATATGCCATGATAAAAGCAAGAATATTGGTGTAGATGGTTTGTGATATCACTATCATTCTAGTGATAATTCTGAACATTTTAACATCACATTTTTGGTTCATCTCTTAGAGAAGAACCACAATATGATTCCTGAGAGATTACCACGGGAGTCTTTGAGATCTGCTTTCTCTAACCGTGACAGTACAAGTTTATGAAAAATTGATGTTCTGTAACAGTATAATAAATATTTTCTCAGAGGCATATTACATATATTTCTTTTCCTCCTAGTTCAGTATTTAGTTGCTGAAAAATGTGACTTCCCAGCTCAACTTGATCATACCTTAGCATTGCTATTTAGAAAGAGTTTTGTTCAATTATAATTGATGAAAAAAAAATCCTGCTCATAGATGTCTACCAAAAATTATCTTTATTCATATTTGTATCACACACAGGCATAATAAAGTTACCTGGTTCATCTGAAGCTCTGAAATAGGATTTTCCATGGGACTTAAGAGTCCTGTATACTTCTTGGTGTGCAACATAATATTTAGCTTTGTCAGAAGCCATGTGAAAGTCAGATACGACTGTATGGAAGGGAGACCACTGCTCTTTACTGCTTGCCAAAATCTGTTTTGTGGCATGAATGCAGGGGTTTATTCTATATGAATTTGTCATTTGCTGCACATTTTGGGGCAACTTTAGTTCAAACAAGCTGTAGTCTGTCCCCTGGACTGAATGTACATTAATGGTTGAAGTGTTTTAGGTGCATATCTGGAGCTTATCCGGTCTGAGAAGGCATGACAAAGCCTATCCTGCCATTATGGACACCTCAGCCCAGCAATTCTATCTTCCAGGAGGATGAGTTTGTTCTTCCTGGCAAGCCAGTTCCTCTGAAATCTCTCCCACATGAGCTGTCCTGGCTTCTGCAGACCAGTCTCAATCTTCCTCCACCAAGCATCCCAAAAATAAGACCCAAAGCTGGCACACTGGAAATTCAACTCCATTTCATTCAGCTTGATTACTAAGGACATCTGAGCTCTAAATTCTGACCTTGAAACAGCTGCAAATATCCTGCTGTGTGAGACAATACTGAAAAGCTCCCTCACTAGTTTCAGCTTGGGTATAAAGAGGTTTATATGATACTTCTAATAATGACACAGAGGAGGAACTGCATAGCATTACACTGCCACAGCAGGGGTGGTGAGAAAGATTCTTTTTGCCCCATGGAGGGGATGCTGGAAGCATGTCTAGAACCTGTTTTCCATTGCTTTCAAGACTGAAAAAGATAAATTATTATCAGCAGGATTTCCATTCTCACATGTCTTGAAGTGGTTAGTGGCTTAAGGACTTAAGTTTTGCTTTCTTTGCAGATGATCTAGGAGATGTTTCTAGGAGAATGTAGCATGCTTTTCCAGGCTATCAATGTGGAAGAATTTTGTCATAATTTTGATAAAAATACAGCTTCTGACATAGTTCTTGCTTTCAGCAACTCCTTAACAAACCCTTATATGAAAAACAGGTGACATCCAAAATGATACCACTGTTGTTCACAAACATTTTCTTAAAGCTTATTCAGGTGACAAGATATCTGGTGATCTGATTTGCACGTGGCTCAATATGTAGACTCTTCTGCAGTTGATAAACTTGATTCAAAACAGGGTGGTGTGTCTTTCCATCCACTCCAGTGGGGTTTGCTCACTCACTCAAGCTGAGTGAAACCTCAGTACACAACATGGCTTTTGGGCATCTGGGAACTTGCTGAGCATCCCAGAAGGTAGGCACCTAAGCAGATGTGCTAATTTGCAGTTTTGGAAATCAGGCTGCTTAGTGCCTAAATTCTTAGGAGGTTAATCTGGACACTTTTGCCAGTAGTTTTCAATATTTTTAAATATCTCTCAGCTCTGAGATAAGCACTTGTAAATCTGTGTTTTCTAATAAGACTGGATATAACAGCTGCTATACCCAGAAAAGCGCATGTACCCTGCATGGAAGTGTCTGCCTTGACATAAACCATGAAGTACTTCTATCGCTACTACCTTTCTTGCCCACTGCAACTGTAAATGAAATGAATTCCTGTGGCAGAGAGCTGCCACTCTGACCCATGTGTGCTATCTGGTGACACCAGCAGCAAGCTGAAGTGTGATGCAGCCAGCTCACAGCCTGTAAGAGGTGTAACACAGCTGTACCAAACCCAGTTAGCTTTTCAAACTTCTGTGGTAGCTTAAATTTCTGCTCTTATGGTCTTATGGTTATTTTCTCATATTTGTTCATTTTTTATCTTTTTATTATGTGCAAACTTTTATGAGGGAATCTTTTTTCTTAAATTAATGTTTCCAGTTCATTAAAGAACTTTTCTTGTAATCCTTATTTTAATTTGGAACCACAAAATGCACATAATACAAGAATAATGTTCTGCTCAGACAATGTTGGCTAATTAAAAAAAACAAACAAGATCACTGAAAAAATTGGAAATTCTTTGTGTGTCCCATTGGATAAGATCTATAGGCAGGAAGACCACAAGTTTTAATGAAACCAAGGTTTAAAAACGCGTAAGTGGTGACTATGCAAACTGTGGAACTGTGAAATGACTACCTGTGCAGGTAAAAAAAACCCAACTCTGTTAATATTTATACTTAAAGAGGCAGATAATTGAATAAGTAATTTATTTCAACTGCTTAGTGATAGTGCTATTGTCATTTTATACCTACAATAATCCCTTGAGCCAAATAGAGCTTGTGAGCTATTTTCTCAAATGACATTAAATTGCAAGCTGGAGATACTTTTAGTGTGACTTGGGGATTTCCGTGCAGCAGAAAAGCTGCGCAAGTGATTGAGAAGAGCTGAGGAGTGACACACTGAACTTGCACTTTATCCTGCGACCTGTAGACACAGTGATGCCTACCCGCACTGACAAGAGCACCACAGCCTCCCACATGTTTCCTTTTCCTTTTGGTCTCTCAGTAAGCCTCCACACTCTTGCCCTTCCCTCAGGAAAAAAAACTGTACATGTCCTCTTTGTGCCTCATTTCCTTTTTTTTATATACTGTAGAGATCAATTAAGATGTTCCTAGTTCAGGTTCTACTTTCTTGTAAGAGCCTGTCAAACACTTAGGACAGTTCTTTTAAGAAATTATAGTAAATACCAAAGCTGTGATTTAAGGTTCTCACCTAGTGAGAAGAGAATATAGGAATATAGAAGAGCTATAGGATTTTGTCCTGTAATATCTACAACCAGACTAATTTAGTAAGTCTTTGATCATGTCAGATAAATACTTTCACCACTCATTTGAAATCCCTTTTTAATCTCCCAGCCTTGTGTCTACACCAACATCAACACAAACCTGCTTCCTCTCAAGGTGGTGAGCCCAGCACTGCACCTCCAATAACAAGACTCCGCAGCAGTAAATTTCCTTTGCCCTCCCTCCTCACTACCTGTGGGAAGCAACCCTCCTGACCCTTCATCCCATGTGCAAGAGATTCAGAAGCTCCTTCTTCCTCTGCTCCTGGCTCAAGAGAAGTAGTAGAGGCTAAAGATTGCCAATTGCTATAGAGATTATAAAAAAAGTCAATTCTACCTTCAGAGAACAAACAGTCCAGGGTAAGTTAGGAAGACATGCAACAAGTCTTCAGGCAGACATGAAGAAGGTGAAGGCAACAACTAATCTGTTTGCATTTGTATAGTTTAGTGGCCAGAGTGGCTACAAGGATCCAGTTATCTTAAATGCTGCTGGAAAAAGGAAGGCTAGGCAGCACTGCAGACGCTGGTTTGAAGGAGATATTTAGAGTACAGAGACATATGAAGTGTGATATTGTTATGATTTCTCTTAAAAGGTACTTCAGGCACTTCCTTTTATACAGTTCCTAAAAAAAAGAGGTTTGTCATGGTGGCAACATCTCAGAAGCAGGATAAAAAGAGTTAACACCTGATGTATTATCCTGTAGAAACTGAGCACACATATGCCTTTCCATTACAAGCAGGTCCCTTGATTTTAACAGGCTGATGCATACTGTGGCAAGGTGCTTATTTGTACGATCAAGAACATTTCTTCTATGCTTTTTAGGCCTGATAAGATCTTGATTTGTATTTTTGTTTGGTTTTGGTTTATTGCATAAGAAAGGAAGCACTGTTTGTAGAATTGCTCAGAAATTATTCTTCTGATAAAGAGTTAATTCTCTCCAGCTTCCCCTTTTAATTGTTTTCTGAAGTAGCTCACTACAAATCCTTATTTAAATTGTTAGGTTTTATGAGTAGTATTCTCATACTCAGAACTATTTTACCATACTGAGCCACTAGAATGCAATGTGTCTCTTTGTCCCATTTCAGTGATGTGATACACTCACTACATACACTTGTGAATATGAGTCATGTAGATAAAAATCTAGCTTGTTTGCTTCTAGAAATAAACAGACAGAATGGCTGAATTCAGTCATATATGCAGCTTTTCTGGGGATATCTTCACTTAAGTGTGAAGATCAAAGCATTCCCTCATCAGGAAGAACAGAGAAAATATTTAAAAAATGAAATTTCCTTTGAGAAAAGATAAATTTTTGCATTATTTTCTCTCAAGAAATTTTGAATTAAAAGATACTCCTGAGCACCCTGGTCTATCTTTGAGGTTCGTGCATCTCAGAGCAGGAACTCATCTTGGCTCTGCAGTTGCATAGGAGGCAGGCTACAGAACTTTCCCTTCCAATTTCAAGTATTTTGTGATCTTGGTATTCTAAAGGATGGTAGCATCACTTTCTGCCTCTACTTATAGCTTACAATTCTTTCATGGAAACTGCAGCTCCAGTTTCTTTGTAAACCTCCAATAGCCCTTGCTTATTTGGTGTGTTACATTGCTAATGGAAAGTCCTAAGTAATTTTTCTTCAAAACTAGTTTTACATTGGAAGTTCAGGGATTTTGACTTAAGTCTGATTTGTGATGAAAACTGCTGCTGAATACGGGCCTTTTCCATTGGCTATTACTTCCAGTTTTCAAATTTAA
>VYZS01016117.1:7864-21677 GCA_013400695.1 Neodrepanis coruscans
TTCTTATAATTTTTTTCAAAACATAGTAACCTGTACTTGATTATGGAGATCCAAAGACTTACAGGTATATTCAGAGAAGAAAATGCAGCTACAAAGATCCAGTGTTAGTGAAACTGAGCTGAAGTAATGTGAAAGAGCTCTTATTATATCTTAGCTATTATTTAGACATTTATAAATTGTGCATAGTATGTACCCTAATCAACAATGAAAAATGACTTTTCATGGTTTTTACATTGTGCATGCTTCTGAGTATTTAATTGTTCTTCAATGATCCAGACTCCATATGCAGTTAAACAGATTTTCATTAATTATTCTGAAAGCTTGTGTTGACAGGTGTGACCTTCCTGAATTTAAGACATCAGTTAGTGGAGACCCACTTATAGATCCCCTGTTTACTTTATCTAGAGGTGAAACCTCTGTCATCAAGTATGTCTGAAGCTATTTTATTAGTTTAGGTGCAGCAGTCTAGACTTTGTCTATTAGAATGTTATTAGGCTTGCATGTGTGTTTTTTTTCTTGTTTCTCTGCTTAAAAAAGCACTGAATTTTCATGGATCTGATTGGACTTACAGAAAAGCAGATGTATAACTAGTTACTACATTATTATTTCTCACTGAAATAATAAAAAAACACTTTTATCTCTGTTAACAGCAATATTTGCTTAATTTATGCAGATTTCTTAAATCTTGTCACTGTTAAATAACTGCATCAGTAGTTTTCTCTAGAGGTTTCATGACTGAAGCCTTTATTTGTGCATTGTCTTAACGGATATGCACTGTTAGTAATTTCATTGAGGGCTTTCAATTTTCTCCAAAAGCATTATTCCTACATTTCAACTGGGGCTGAATCTTCACCCTTCTAGTTTGAGCTGTGTTGTTTTTGTTGTTGTGGTGGTGGGTTTTTTTGTTTGTTTGTGTTTGTTCCCCCCCCCAATTGTTGTTTGGGATTTTTTCCAGTGGTAGAACATTGCATATTTTCTTGATTTCTTAGTGTTGTTACATTTTCCTATCCATAATTTTATAAAAAATAGAAAGTATTTCCCTAGTTAAAAGAGCATTATTTATCATATTAAATTGACTAAACATTGTGAAATAGAGTAGTTAAATTATTTGACAGTAATTACGTAAAATATTTTGGAGAAATTTACTGGAGTGTAGTATCTTATATATTTTTGTAAATGTGTGGGTTCTCAGTCTGGTTTGGGACAAAACTCATCCTTTTCCATTCTCTTGGAGCTGAGTTCAAAATCTTAGTCCTGCTTAGTCTGTTGTGATATGAAGAGTTTGTGCCTACGCTGTGGTTTTGCTTGTTCTGGATCTGGTTTCCAAGGCCCTTGTTCCATAAGTATCCTGGAGGGCACACCTCCTTTTTCTTGCTTTAGTTTTCCTTCTGGAGCCTGTTTGCCCCAAAAAGAAAAGTACAGTATGATCAAATACTTCCCCCCTCTCATTTATAAATACCTATATGTAAAGATGTGTACATTTGCATCTTATGTGTAGAGAAATTAACTTTTAATTTAAAGATTTGTGAAGCTCACTGAGCACTGTCACTCTGTGGTAAAGTATTTCCTTTGTACCAGCTATTTGGGTGTATGTAAATATTATATGAAACTCTTCTGGGGGAAAACCACCTGTGAAATCGTATTGCTTTAAATTATTAAAAAAAAAAGTCATTGAGTTCTGCAGCTGTTCTCTCTGGTGTAAATTCTATCCTGTAGATTTATTGTAACAGTTGTCAAACCTCTGGTGTCTTATGAATTGTTTTAATCTATTCAATAAGGCACAGAAATCCAAAGGGCAAATTTCCTGCTACTAAATCATGCCTTTTGGCTTTGTTGAGATGAAATATGTGTTCTATGGTAACAGTAGCTACAAGGTAAGTACACCTTTACAAATGGATCCAATATTGTGTGTTGTGTTTCTGAAGTAGTGGTTACTATTTGGGTGAGACAGTTGTAACAGTATGTTCTAGGCATTACTGTATGACTCTGTATTATCAGCTTCGTACTGTAAAATGATTACCCAGGTGGGTAATGGTTTGTTGTATCCCTTCATATACATGTGTCCGTTCCCTGTTTGTAGCAGATGCTTTGTTCTAATGAGCGGAGCTGAATGTTCAGACAGGAGCAGGGTTGGTAAAGTAATGAGACATCAGTTTCAAAAAAAAGACTTACCACTAAGATCAATAAAAAGCTTTAAAATGTCTGTAGAATAATTAAAATCAATAGAATCAAACAGGACTAGGTTTTATAATGGTAAAATGCACTAAATGGAACCTATTAAGGGGCAAAGCTATTTTCCTCCATTTGTATGAGTACCCTTTTTATTTTTCACATTTATTTTACACATGCAGTTTTAGTAAAAAATAATAAGTATGATCATAATATTATGGCTGTTCAGTTATGGTAAGGCAGGTATTTAAAAAATGCAGAACCAGATACCTTTTGCCAAAGTTTGAAAAATATTCATGCGAGTTTGATGGCTTGCAGATATCTAAATGTGAAAAATAGGTACAGAATGTAAAACAGCTCTTTGAGAATTGCTGCTAATTGTCTAAAAGGTGTTTGTAACAAAATAGTTGGAAACATCTCTGAAGTTGGTTATTTTTTCATGATTACCAAATTACATTTTAGAAAAAAGGCCTGTTGCCTAAATAATTCTTATTTTGTTGGTATCATAATACAAAATAAAAATAGTAAAGCAGCACTTAACTTTATGATAGAACTAGTGAGCAATTTTTTATTGTTTATTAATCAAGTAAATTTGATTTATCATGAATATATCAACCAATAAATCAATATATCTAGCAGTGATTTATATTGAATATATTTTTTTTGATTTAGTTACTATACTATCAAACTTGTGATAGCTTCTTAGGTTTCTTTAGTTCAGCTTCTTGTACAAATTGAAGAAAATGTTGGGTTTTTTTTAAGAACTTTTAAGTTATTGGTGGTGGCAGCCTCTTCAGAAACAGATTTGTGGCCTTTACTTGAAGCAAGTCTACTTGATATATTTTAAGAACTTCTCATGCATCTTGTTAAAATGTAACAAAGAAGAGGGTGATGTTTCTTCATGAATTTCCATGGCTCAATATTTTCTTTCCCTATTCTTTGATCCTTAACAGGATGAAATGAAGCTTGTATGCCTAACAGAAATTGCAGATTCCTAATATGAGGAGTTTTCATTCCTGTGAAAAATCATTTGGTCCAGAGTAATTTGTGTAAAAATGGTCACTGCTAAAGAACAACTCTAAAAAAAAAGTGGAGAAAACTGAAAATCTTTTCTTTTGCTCATATGTTTTAGAAATCAAGAGGTAAAAGATACTAGCTCAAATTTAGGTGGCAAGGAAGCAAAATAGTTGCCTCTCTGTAAAGGATTAAAGAAGAGATATTTGAATGGAACAGAAAAGCTGTTATCCCTGAGAGACACAAATAGGTTATAGAGAAAGTTGGGATAATAATGAGAATGAAGGAGGACAGAGAAAAGTGGAGAGTAGTACTAATCTAATTAAAAAACAAATCTATGCACTTGAGATCTCATTATTAAGAACAAGAGAGCAGTTTTTCATGAAAGCAGATCTAGAGAAGGGAAAGATGGTCTCCTGGGAGCAAAGATGTTAATGTGGAGTTGAACTGGAAGGAGAATCTATTGGGAATGAAAAAGAAGCTATGGATTAATTTTTAGATTGGTACAAATTACACGACCAGATTCTCATGGATGTGAAATTTTATGCTCAGTACTGGGAAGTGCCTGAAGTGGAGGTTTATACAATTGTTAATGGATGTTTTTCCTAAGTTAGAGGAGGGAGGAAAAAAATGTAGGTTGTTGAGATCTGCAGGCATCTTCAGAAATGGTGCTAGCAGGGAAATTAAGGGCTGTTGATCACTGGAAAGCATTTGTGAATAAAACAGCTTTTTTCAAGGTATTAATACTCCCTTCCTGGGCACCTTGCCTTCTGTCCCAGATAGCTAGTGAGAAAGTGATAGTGTTTTGAGTGTCTTGTCATAGTCATGTTTAGGGTTAATACATATTTATGATCTTGGAGTAAAGAAAGAACGTTTCCCTCCTAATCATAGGATAGGGTGAACAATCCACTTAAGAATCATCCGTGCACTTTAAACCACACCTTCCTTTCTTTTTCCTTCCTCCTCTCCCCATTTGTTTTAAAGAATAGACTTAAATATTAATCAGTTTTGCGTGATCAGTTGGTAATTCTCTTCCTCTGTGATTGTGGCACATTTCAGTGGTGTAAAATCTGAAAGGACAGAAATATACAGAAGGTTAGTCATGTACCAAATACACTTTTTGGGACCAAATGGATTTTTTTGGTAGGGGTGATAGGTTTTGTGAACAACTATATTTAACCCAAGTTACTTGATTCTAAATTAAATGAGCTATATTCAAATCTTATGTATTCAAATCTTATGTTACTTATATCAGCAATGGGCAAAGCCTCAGGTGTAATTATACATCGTTTGTGTGTGAAGGATGTGTGTGAAGCCACTCTTCAGACATTTGCCGTTATTTTCATTGAATGTTTCAAAGAAGTAATTATAAGGGTTTTTCTATTCTTATTTGCATGGAATTGTCAAAATGGGATGGTACTTAAGAGATTTGGAACAAAAAAAATCTTAGTTAAAAGATTAAAGTGACTATTGCTAGTTCACTCCAATCTCTGCACTGTCTTGTTTTATGTTGCCTACTTAATGACTTTGGAAAGAAATGCAGTTTTTGCTTACATGGCATAGTCCCTATGGTCCTTGTTATTGTTATTTTAACTATTCTTTAAGGGAAAAAAAGCTCACTCATTTTTAAACTAGTTCTATACAACTATGTTATGGCATGGAGAAAATGTTTTCATTTTAAAACCTTTCTTTTTCCTTTCCCTTTCTCCTCCCAGTCCATGGGGGGAGTGGGGGGGTTTGTCTTTTAAACTTTTCTTCCTCTTTGTAATAGGATGACGGATGAGTAAACCAGGGGGAGTGGTGGCAGCCCCTGCTGGTCCCTGCCCGCGCCGGGGCAGGTGGTGGCCCCTGCCGGTCCAAGCAGTGCAGCTCCCCTGCATGCTGGGCATGGGAAGCGGCGGCCACAGGTGCCCTGGCGGTGCCATATGGAGCTGCACCGGTGGCTGGTGTCACACAGCACTGGCAGCGGGCGCATGGTGGTGGCAGCCCTCGTGGTGGCTGCGGCGGGTGGGGCTGCGCTTCCCCACGGCGGTAGTGGCCAGCGCGCGGGGCGACGCCAGTCCCCGGGCTGGTGCTGCTGTGCGGAGTGGACCCGTGGTGGTGGGGTGACGCCAGGCTGGAGCTGCAGCTGGGGGTGCCCTGGGGCTGGTGGTGTGCTTGCGGCCGGTGCTCTGTGGCACTGGCAGGGTAGTGGTGGCCCTTCCTCCTGGCGAACTGCAGCCATGAGGCATTTTGGTGGGAACACTGCTATGTTGCCTTGTGGCGAAGTCTTGGAGAGGGGGTGGCGCCCAGCGCGGCCATCCAGTGAAGAGGTGGCATGACCTGGAAGGGTGCCACGAGAAAATGCAAGAACAGGCACCCTATAAAGGCAGCAGGGATGGAAGGTTCTGCCCCTTTTTCAGCTCAGCTTTTGTCCTGGCTCCATTTCGCCGCTCTTTTAGCTCTCTTTGGTGCTGGCAGAGGCACGGCTCCCCCTTTTGGGCTCTCTTGCAATGCGGCAGAGCACGGGCAACAGCACAGTGGGTGTCACCGGGCAGTGCAGGGAACCACCTGGAGGCAACAGGAGTCTCTTCCCCTTGAGTCCCCCTGGGGTTCCTTTTCACTGTCATTTTTTTTCCCAGCAGCTCTGGAGTGGGACCAACGCCATCCACGGGCCAGCTTTCCTCCCTTACCTTGCTTCCCATAGCTTGTTTTTTCGCGATTATTATTGTCAGGATTAGTGTTTGTTAAATAAATTCTTTTGGTTGTTGTCAATGCTGTTAAATCTCTGATCACTTGATAACGCCCCCTAGTGTCCAAACTGGGACAAACCTCTATAGCTGGAAGAATTTTGGTTTAGGATTAGTCCGCAATCCATGTGGAATTGATTTCAGAATAAAATGCTTAACTGGAGATAGCATGTGTTTTGACTGAAAACTGAAGTCGTACCAGTTATTAAAATGGCTTTAAAAAAGCTTTTATTCCCCTCCAGTCAAGATTAAAAGTTATAAATAAATAGCTTTTATAGACTACAGTATGCCAGTTGTTGTGAACTTGCAGATTAACTTTGAAGTGTGTAATGAGAACATAATGTCAGAAGCTTCTGCGGAAGTATAAAAAAGTCGCTTATGTGATTCTGGATTATAATATAATATTATATAATGATAATATATATGTATTACATAATATATATAATATATGTGATAAAATACAATATTATAGCAGCCTTTCTACTGATTGCTGAAAAAAGTAGTTCATAGATCTTAAGCACTCTGAACAGCATTTCTCTTAAATTTTAAAAGCAGATGCCTAATTACTGGTTTTCTTTTGTGTGTTTATGTAGAAGGGTAAGAGAGGATGGAATGGGGAGGTAGGAATGATGTGTTTTGGCATAGGAAGTTGGAGGTTTAGGAGGTGGCTGCGCATGCGCAAGATTGGTCCCCTATAAAAAGGCGAGGGAGGCGGCCATTTGCTCTCTTTCTTCGCCAGAGCTACTCGGGGTGACATCTTGACTCGCCTCCGCACTGAGTTTGCCCCCGCACGTGGGCTGATTGGCGATTTCAGTGGCAGCGGCACGGATTAAGGACCACATCTTCCCATCAGCAGTGGTATTCCTTCCCAGGGAAAAGGGGTGGGCGGCTGCGTTTTTTTCTAATTGTCCCTGTGCTTTTTCAGAGCCCGGCAGAAACCTAGCACTACCCTAGAGTTCTCCTAATTGGCCCCGGGACCCGGAAGAGCTGAGGTCACGGTGCTTTTCTAATTATCTCAGTGCCTCTTCAGGAGCCCCGAAAGAAAACCCGGCGCTACCCTAGAGCTTTTCCCATCCAGACGCGGGGTCTGGGAGAGCTTAATTTGTCTGTCTTTGCGCTTTATTGTTGGTTTTCTGTGTGTGTGAAATAAACCTTGTTATTTGTTTGTTTTCTTTTTTGGGTGTGTGTGGCTTCTCTCAGACCTCTTTTGTCAGTACCACGCTTCCTAGTGGTAAAACCACGACAATTTAGGATTACAAGACTGATACCAGTCTGTTTTCCAGAGCATTAGAACCTGTAAATATTGTATGTTGAGTTTTCATTTGAGAGTGAAAAAACAAAACTCTAAATTTGGTTTGGATTAAGGACACTTTCAGCATGTCCCCCCTCTCTCTACACAGGGACATTGTAGCTTGGGGTGAAGAGGCTCTGGTACAAGGTGGCCTCATCATCTCCACCTGTTGACATGTTGTGCTTTTCTCCTGTTTTACTTACTGTACAGGGGATGAGAGCATGCCTAGTCTTTGGCTAGGAGCTGCAGATTTTGACAGCCAGACTTGTGAATCAGCAGATAACTCACCAGTTTTGTTTAACTATTAATTAGGATCCAGGAGAGGTCTCTCTCGACTGGGAGACTGTAGGTTAAAGGAGGCAACAAAATGTCCTAAGATGTTAGAATAATAGTTGGAACCATTTGTGGGATTTTTAAGGATGGTGACGGTGTATTTATGTATTTGTTAGTAAGGCATGCCTGTATCACTTTGCTGTTTCTCCATCTCCTGAAGTCTTGTTTTTAAAATCATTGAGTTAATGTAGAGGAATGAATAAACAGGTGTGACAGAACATGTCATCCCTTATCTAGATCCAGATTGACTCGAATGGCCAAAGAAAGCATTCTTACTCTAGGTTGTGGTTTCTCATTTATATGTGCCTGCAGTACTGTCAGGACTCTGAAAAGAAGTGGTAGAAGGAATTTGTTGTGTCCATTTCTTAGGTGGTTAAGGAGCACTGCTGATGTGATACCATACATGACGTATATTTTTGAATAGCAGGCATTTGACAGTTTTATGGTCACAGTTCTGGGCTCTTTGAAAAGTACTACGTAACTGATTATTCATATATAACTATTTTAGTATTTGGACAGATTGTCTTCTAAGCAAGCTCTTTTGTTTATTTATAAATAGTTAACATATTAAAATGCTTATTATTTATCTTGCACAATGAATACTAATTCTAGAATATTCAACTGTAGTCCTAAAATGTTCTAATTAGATGAAGATAAATGGTGTGCCTGCATGTGTACCTGATGTTCAAGCGATCAGTATCAGTGATTACTGGTTTATTTATTTATTTTCCTTTCCCCCAGACCACTTTTAATAGTGGAACAGTGCGTCCTGTGCTTCTGGTTCTCCTGGGGAGGGATTACAAACACATCCATGAAGCATAATGGCTTAAGCTCTTTCAGGGAAGAATGACATTCATTTTGTGAAGTTTTAACTCTACAGATATCTAGGGCAGCCCTTTCTCTTGGAGCTGATCTATTCTGTGAGCACAAATGGCAGTTGTGTTCCTTCTGAGGCTTGTGCTGGCAGTGCAGACAGAATTGCCCCAGAATACATTCTGACTTAAATCAATTCAAAGTTAAGGGAATCTCCTTTTTCAAAGCTGTGTTACTCTTTCCTTGACTACTGTGTTATGGGCCGTTATGAGAGATGTTATGGTTCTCTTGTTTGGGGAAAGAAGGAATGCAACTGCTTGTCATCTTATGCTAAATTAATTGGTTTTTCCTTTATATATATAGGAGATAATATTTTTTATCTGGTTGCCTCAGGCATGAATTTTTTTTTAAATCTCCAGTATATTTTCGGGCTAAGATTTTTGTAGAGGGATAGTGTCAAACAAGTTTAATCTGAAGCTCTATCTGCAGTAAATAATAAAGATAATAGCAATAACAACAACAGTAATAAAAAATTTGAAATAATTCAGTAGTTTAGTCAAGCTTGAAATATAATTTGTTACATAAATCTTACAATTTTTTAAAAAAATTAATCAGACCATTACACCATGCGGTTGTTTTCCAGTAGTGTTCCTGTTGCTAATTTAGAAATGGGCTTTATTATGTGCTTGACCTCTTAGCATCATTAAAATTTGTGTGAAACAAAGAGAATCTAGTATTTAAAATAAAAGTGTTAGTATACAGATTGTTACACCTTTTCTAGCTTGTTGGCAATTCTTCTGTTTTACAACAGGCACGTTGTAATGCACTGTAAGAACTCTTCAATATATAGTAGTTTTAGATTAATTTATCCTTTTTTGTAGGTCAAATAATGATTAAAAGATGACTTTAAATTTAACCCATAATGTTTAATATCCTTCTAGAAATAAAAAAACTAACCTCCTACTCTAACTTAATTAAAACTTTGGAAGACAGACAAAGAAAACACTGTAACTGGATAGTCTTTTTTGACCTTGATAAATTCTTGGTTTTATCAGCAGAGTTTCACAGTCTAATAATATTTTAGATAGAAAAAGTAGTTTTACATTGGTTTTGAATTTGCCATCTGTTAAATTAATTATAATCATCATTATCTTTGATTTATAAACCAGAAAATACTAAAGTTTGAGCTCAGTCTAAACTGCAGTACTTCATTAGGAGGAATGATCCTAGTTTCCACACTTCTTATGCATTTTTCCATTATCCTTGATCTTTCCGTGATCTTTCCATGATCCTTGTCTCCTTTATTCAAAAGCTGACTTCTCTATTAATGCTGGTGCACATTGCATCCCAGATGAGGGGATACCAGAAAGTTTTTGTATTTTGCATTAACCTATTAGTTATGGAGGAGACTGATGAGTAATAAAATTATAGAGACTGAATACCTGTCTGTATAAGCTGTATGGTAACTTGTACAGTGGTGACTTGCACAAAGTTACACCATATGCAGACAAAATCACTTTAAAATATCTTGTGGAAATCAAGTTCTTCAGGGTGAATTGATGAATATCAGTTTATCAATGCCTGGAGATATTTAGAAGACTTGCACATGTGACACTTAGGGACGTGGTTTAGTGGTGGACTTGGAAGTTTTAGGTTTACAGCTGTATTTGATGATTTAAAGGTCTTTTCAAAATGAAATGATTCTATGAATATCAAAATTAAGCATAGCCATTCCATTATGATACATGAGGTCATCAATAATTTTCAGTAAGAAAATTATTTTTTTCTGTAATAGCCTTTAGTCAGGGTAGCGATATATTCAACAAGTGATTCAGAACATGAGGCTGAATGTTGGAAACTACCCGATTTCTCATGAAAGTAGATGTTGGCATAGCAGATGCATTAGGATAACTTTCTTGACTGTAGCATGAATATTGGAAAGCATTCATTTTGTTTAGAGGAGATGCAAAATAAAATATGAGGAATAACATTTTATTTTCCTAAAAGCTGAAGGATAAAATCATTATGGAGTTCAGATTTTTAAAAAATCTCTACAGGATTGTGAAGATAAACTTCTGGGTTACTGCTGAATCTGCTGCAGATACTCAGCCTGATCAGAGTTGTCCCTTTGAGCATACTTGAACATCTAATGCAAGCTGAGTGCTCGATCTCTATAATCAGAATTTAGCCAAGACAATTGTAAAGCCTTGGGGGACTGATCATTTAACCCTAAAAAAGTAGATACCTTACAATTGTGAAAGTTAACCAGAGGCTGAACTCTACCCTCTTGAGGGTGGAGAATTGGTGAGAATTTTGACAGGTGACAAATCCGAGTGCTTCTGAATGTAGGAAGAGATGCACAAGATACATTTACTTGCTAAACAGCAGGCTAATAACAGTATTTTAATATTGGGGGGAAAAAACATCTTGATTGTAGAAGATGAGTTTGGGTCATTGATGAAAAGGCTTTGTTTTAAATTTAAAACACTAAAACAATAAAAATTGATTGTAGTGAGAGATAAAAATAGATCAATAATGCAAGTTTTCTCTTTATAAGATGACAGATCTGGTTAAATTAAGGGAAATAGTTAATAGACTGACAAACACAGTTTGCTGTATAGATGAGAAATGGTATTTCCTCTGAGTTCAATCAGGCATTTTGGTAGGAGTTTGTATAAAGAAAAATAGGGATTTTGGCCTAGGAATACTGGTAAATGTCAAGCTTTTTTTTTTTTTTTTAATTCAAGAGGTTGAGGCTAACATGTTTACTAGAATTGTAAGATAGGTAAGGAACAGATTGAAAGAAAGTGTCAGTGGATGGTTTTGGAAGAAAATACATAAAAAGCCACAGGCGGAGATCCCGAATATTAATTTTCATAAAGATTTTTGAAACAGAAACCAAGTATGTTCTGACAAACAAATGAGGGAGACAAGCCACTGAATTTACTGAGGAGCAGAATAATAAAGCTGGAAGGATATTTAATTGTAGAAAATGCAAGGTCATGAATGAAAAATATTGATGTTGGAGGCTGTTAATTGGAAATGACTGTCAGTCAGAATCTAAGGAGTATTTTGGTTTAAAATGCTGTGTAGAGACTGTTGATGGCAGACTTTAACCTAAAAATATGCGAGAGAAATATATAGTGTTTTTATACTCAGAGCAGATTGACTTCCAAAGGCCTGTCTGTGTGGTTTTAAAAAAATGCATTTAGATTTGACAGTCCAAATGCTGATACAAAATTCTACAGCAGCTTATATGTAGTAAGCAGTGTTTCTTGCTAGTTGATACACCGTGCACTTGTGCAAATGAAAACACATACAAGTTTGGAGAAGGTGTTTGTGACAGAGCTGTCAGTGTGCTGATTATAAAAAGATATGACTTTCCTTTCGTTTAGACATTGAAAATAGTATTATAAGTCTTGATGTAAGTTCCTGTGTTAGTGTCCCTGTATTCAGGCTTTGTCATGCTTCAGGAGACAGTTTGAAGCAGCGACCATTGCCAGCAGCAATTAATAAAAGAAAGCAAGCTGAGCCTTCTTCAATTTATTGGGACTTCAGGGTGTATTGCTCCATCTGCCACAAGCCAACTTCAAATTTGTCTAATTTAAACTTACTCTAGATCCAGCACAGTCTGGATCTGGGTCAGGACATGGAATTGCAACATCTTAGTGACACAGATAGATGATCTCCTACTGTCAGTGGATAGAGGGCAGTCATTAATTTTCATTCTCCTGGCCTTTTCTGCACTGTTTGGTGCATCTGGCCAGAAGTCGATGCTTTCTTGCCAGGAGGGAGTGACAGGGTCCAAAGTAAAGCACTCAAGTGCCGTGGCCTCATCCTAATGATGGATCTACAGAGTAGTGACACGCTCATGATTTTGAAGTGTTCCCGATCATAGAAGAAAATTAAGGAATTAAAAATCATATCTGCAGCAAGATTTCATTGTTGCCTCTGCATGAGTGAGCATATTTGTGATGCTAATTGCTATTCAGAGTTGGCTAATACTTATTTGTGTGGGAGGGCAGTGCTTTCACAAGCCTGAATTCTAGGCTGAGTAATGAACTCACTTGGGAATGGAGAGCTGCCATTTATTTTTGTGCTTGGAGTTGGTGATGGAATTTCTTACATTTTGCATTCTTTAATGTGATAATACAGACACAAGCGTATTTAAAAAGGAAAATGGATAAAAAGCAGCAACAGCAGTACTGTGTCGAAATAAATAATCTTCTTTGATATAGCCTGTCTAAAGAATTACTGCAGGGCAAAGAGCTCCTAGAGGAGCGGAATTTTTAAGCTTCCTTTAAAACAATATTTCTAATCCATTTGCTACTTCTAGATTTTTTTCAAGAAAACTACTTTTGTGTTGAACTCAAAGTCTTAATGTTTGAGGAAGCTGTGCTATATTTTTGTTATACTTAAGGTTTTAAAGCTCCTGTAAAACACAAAATTAACTTATTGCTATGATGGTTGCTGTGGTTTTGTCTGAGAGAAAGACGTTAAACATAAATAAGGCATATCATAAAATTTAAGTCAGGGGCAAAATTTCTGTGAACTTCTAGGAGATCAGTTTCACTGTAAATGTGTTTTGGGAAGCAGTACACCATGTCTAGTGATGTACTTTGCTGAGGAGTATTTTCANCCTAGAGGAGCGGAATTTTTAAGCTTCCTTTAAAACAATATTTCTAATCCATTTGCTACTTCTAGATTTTTTTCAAGAAAACTACTTTTGTGTTGAACTCAAAGTCTTAATGTTTGAGGAAGCTGTGCTATATTTTTGTTATACTTAAGGTTTTAAAGCTCCTGTAAAACACAAAATTAACTTATTGCTATGATGGTTGCTGTGGTTTTGTCTGAGAGAAAGACGTTAAACATAAATAAGGCATATCATAAAATTTAAGTCAGGGGCAAAATTTCTGTGAACTTCTAGGAGATCAGTTTCACTGTAAATGTGTTTTGGGAAGCAGTACACCATGTCTAGTGATGTACTTTGCTGAGGAGTATTTTCAAAGCCAATTTTGTGAATCCTAAGAATTTGAGAAAGAGAGTGGAGGCCATGTGTTCTGATGAGTACACTACTGAATTTGGATCTTGAGGGAACAAGTTCTGTTCTTGTTCCTTAATGACTGTAGTTTGAGAGACACGAATTAATTTGCCTTATTATATTATATAATATTTTCCTAAAATGTACTTTCAAATTTAATTGTGAGAAGTGCTAAATATCCACATAAAGGAGAAACCTCAGTTTCTAACTTAGCATTTTAACTGTAGCTCAAGTCAGCTTTATAATTGTGTTAAAACCAAAAGTGCACCACCATCACCAATAGAAACTCAACTGCAAATGGAAGTCTAATAAAATCATTCTTATAGCATGTGGCCCAACTGATGTGAACTGAATGAACAGGATGTATATGGAGATAAATGAGCCTTTGAAACAGTTGTTTCTATTTGAGTATGCTGAAAATAA